>CAOLHI010004358.1:0-120395 GCA_948474755.1 Ctenosaura bakeri | reverse complement strand
CTTCACTCTCCCATCCCTTGTGTCTTTCTTTCTTCTCCTCCCTGTAATCGCATCACATCTAAATTCAGGCAACATTTCAGAAATTGACTTTCACCAATTTCCAGTGAGCCCTCTTTAGTTATTATTCAGAAGTTCCAGTTAACACATTAAAGTGCTTAGCAATATTACAGTAGCTAAGCATTGGGATCATTTTCTTTTATTGCTAGCATTCTTCTTTCTCTTGCTTGATCTCTGTTGAATCTGGGTCCTAAAAAAAAACTCCTTTATTTCTTGACAGCAGCCATCTCATTTCCAATATAACACAGACAACCATGGAGAGGTATATTTCATTTCAGGAAATAGTGAGTTAATTTAAACTGACAGAGGGGACCGAGAATGAAAAGGTTTTGGTAAATGCCAGGACTTCCCTGGGAATACTTTGGGGTGGGAAAAACATCATGTAGATCTCTAAAATAAGATCAGTTTGTACAGGAGCAAAGCATCGGTCTTTCAGAGACTTTTTCTTGACTAGTTTAGTTACAGATATATACAGCCATTTAGAAATACAGTAGAGTCCTGGTTATCCGACGCAAACGGGCGGCCGCAGCGTCGGATAACTGAAAGGGTCGGATTACCCGGACGCCCGTGGCGGCCGCCATTTTGGGGGCGTGTTGGGGCGGGCCTGGGGGCATGTCGGGGCATGTCTGGGTGTGTCTGGGGGGCGCGGAAATGCCCACAGCCACACCCCCAGGCCGTCGCAACGTCAGTTAATCCAGATGGTCGGATAACCAAGCGTCGGATAAACGGGACTCTACTGTAGTAGCAATATTTAACAATGCTTGTCTCACAAGTCCCATATCCCTATTTCTTTCCTACTTTGTCTCTTACTTCTCAATTCTATCTTCCTTAATTGATTTTTCAGGGTCAACATATCTAAAATGCAATAATCCCTTAAAGGGATAGCACCACAGGGTACTGAGAATTCTGCACTATAGATCTATAGTGCACTTCCCTCACACTGTAATACTAGAGTTCCCTAGAAGGGAATTCTAAATATCTCACCAAACTACATGTCCAAGAATTCCATTGTATGGAATCATGTAAGTTAAGGTAGCATCAACTATTTTAACAGTGGAATGCAAAAAGAATTCTTATCTGATGTGGCAGAATGGCATTTTTTTCCAAATGTGCTGAAGACTATTACCATATCTCTACCATATTATTATCATATCTGCCCAAATCCTGGAGACTCAACATAGACTGGTAGCTGATGGCTCATGGAACGGCAGTGCTCCACAGATCACCATTTTGAGCAGCATTGTGTTAGATGACAAATTTTTGCAAAATCTGTTCCCTGTTCTTATTGGTTCTTCTAGACTGGACTAGATACATGTTAGCTTTCACAGTACAGGTCCTTTGTTTTTGCTGGATATTGCCAGCTGTTGTCAGCGCCACATCCACTTCTTTCCTAACAGTGGGTTCTGCTCTGTTCTTTTTCGGTGTCTGTTTCTTCCTGGACATAGCAATTTCTTGGATCCTGGCTCAAAGTTTTTTTTTAAATCTGGGAACATGGTTTGTTGAGGTTGGGATGTTTTCCTATGTTTGGGGCAAATATTATTTTTCTTAGTCACAGCAACTCAGTGCATCAGTGAACTAGAGATCAGAAAGGTTTCCAAAGATGCCTATTAACAATATAAGCCACCTATTCCTTTCTTTTTGTAGGGGGAGAAGCTGGGAAACACGTCACAGTCAGTAGAATTTATCCCAAGCAGATGATGATATTTCATATGCTAAGAGGAACTCTTCGCAAAACAGATTGTATAGTCAGCTGCTTTTTATCTGTACATAAAAGACTGGTACCAAGTGGCTCAAAAATGTGTTAATATGCCTTTTAGCCTTCCAGAGTGCTCTGAGGAAAAGGGGGCCATACCCAGCAGTCTTAAAATCAACATTTTTGATCTGCACCTTCAGTATAAATGGGTCGGTCATTAAACGTCCAGATGGAATACAGAAAGAGTTGGACTTTATTTAGCAAAAGGCCTATATTAATCGTTCCTCCATGCACCTTTTTTTTTTCATGGTGATCCATCAAAATAATATGTGTCCTTCAGCTTCTTCCCAGGCCTCAGAATAAGTTTTATTGTTCTGGGAGTTTTAAAAACAATGAAATCCACCAGCAGCCATAATATTCAGATAATTCACTCTGCTATAAAGAAGGAAATTATGTTCAACACAATCCTCCCATTTGTAGGTTGTTTTTCATTCCCTGTTCACTGAGACTGAACCTGTTCACACAACCAAGATAAGGAAAAAAGTATACAAAGACAGTGGGCTGCTATAGAGGAGTGATTCAATAAAACATGCCCTTTCCCACATGTCACTAAATAAATTATGGATGAGGAAACAATTAAGACATAACAAATTTAACACCTTGTTTTGTGGGAGAGGTTATCACTCCCTTGCTGATTGAATGTCAAAGATTCTGGCATCTTTTTTTTCCCTGAATACAGAGAACTGGATGATAAGTTGCCTCTTGGCACCATAGACAATGGCACAAGATAATTTCACTTACTTTTTTGTTTTGTTTTAAAAAGAGACAAAATACAGGTCATTCACTTAAGAATTAATGGAATGCCAGTTGTTCTCTGTCTCACATATACAAACACATAGACACAGGCATACTTACGTTTACTTATGAGGAGGAAAAGTCTGCTCAAGGATGATGTGCCATGTTTGTGAAGATCTGGAGACTGTATGCCTGCCAATGTAGTTTCTGTTCTGACAGTACTGAAATCTGACAAATACTAGATTTATTCCAGTAAGTGCTAGGTCCCTGCAATTTATCTTGCTCTCCTTGTTCTTCCTTTTCTCAAGTTGCTGGAAAAAAGCACTAAACCTTAGATCTTCAGATGAATATGCTAAATGTAATTGTTAGAGCATATTAATCATCTGCTACACCAGTTAATTTGCTTGTGACCTTCAACAAAGGCCAAAATATCATTTGGTTAGATTAGCAATATTACATTTTATATGAGCACCTACTGGGGATTATGTTTTCCTCTGCAAATAGATTTGTATTAGACTAATAAAATTCAATTAACACACCATATTTCCCCAGCAGCTATCAGCCCTGCTTCTTTTCTTAAATAGCTATTGTCCAAAGTATATATAAAACAGGTATTTTATAGTAGAAGAAGTTAAGGAAAATAGACCTAGAGAGTCATAGAAAGGATAGCATAAAATACATTAAAATGGAGACAAATGAGTATCTAGGAAACTACTGGTCAGTCAGCATAGTGTGAATAACCAACAAGGCTGCAGAATACATCATTAAATAATGTAGAGCACATCATTAAACAGAATGCTATGACTACTAAGAGCCGGCATAGTTTCTCAAAAGTACATCATGCCAAGCTAATCTTGCCTCTTTTTTTATTTATTTTATAGAGTTAGAAACTTGGTAGATCAGGGGAATGCTGTGGATGCAGTGTATCCTGAATTTAAAAGGCTCTTGAAAGGGTGCCATGATATTCTCAGAGGTAAGCTAGTAAAAATGTGGACTAGATGCTGTTGCTGTGAGATGGATTTTAATGGATTGACTGACCAAAGCCAAAAAAAATCTCACTAATAGTTTTTCTTCATCTTGTTGAGAAGTGACTAGTGAAGCGCCACAGGGTTCTGTCCTGAGCCTAGAGTAGCTCAACATATTTATAAATGACTTGGATGACAGAATAGAGGGCATGCTTCTCAAATCTGAAAATGACACTGAATTAGGAGGGGTAGCTAATATCCTGCGGCCGAATCAAGATTCAAAGTTACTTTAACAGTTTGGAGAACAGGGCAATAACTAATTGCCCTGAATTTCAACAGGGATTAATGTAAGATACTACATTTAGGCAAGTAAAGTGAAAGGCATATGGAATGGTGACATCTTGCTTGCTAACAGTATATGTGAAAAGGATCTAAGGATCTTGAAATCCCTTCCAGCTCTGTGATTCCATGATACCTTTAGGTCTGCAAAACATACTTTGTCTCCCAGTTCTCTGTAAATAATTTGCCCAGATTCTGCTGCCACCTCCCCTTCACCCAAACCTTACCTAATGATCTGAAACTCTCCAAGGTAAGTGTTCCTTCCTTCTACAGTCAGTCCTCCACATTTGCGGGTTTCACTTTTGCAGATTTGATCATTCATGGATTATTTGCTGTCACCTCTCCTCCTTCCCTATGCCATTTTTAATAGGGACTGCAAGCCTTGTGAGACTGAACTGCAAACAAGGCTTGCATGTCCCTATTAAAAATGGTGTGGAGCAGCAGTTGAGGTGGCAGTAAGCCCTACCAGCCACCCTCTTCTGCCTTGTGAAGGAACCCTGATACCTCAAAGGAATCCATGGTGGGTTGAATGTGGTGATCATACTTTTTTGTGTGTTAAATATGGTTTGGGAGACCCTAGAGTTATTCACAATTTTTTCACTTTCAAGGGGTTCCTGTGCCCCCAAGCTTAGCAAATGTGGAGGGATGACTGTACTTAAAAAAGCAACAGCCCAGACACCAAGGACCCTGGGCATGTAGCTTTTACAGGTACCCCAGTACAGAGCCTAGATGCCAAACACTCTGGAAGCTACATGCCCCAGGGTTCTTGCTGATCAACACATCACTGAATCTCATTTCATCTTCTAAACTGGGGAAGTTCTTGGCAATTCATAATATAGGGTGGAATGACAAGTAACAGAATTTCATATTCCAAGACAGGAAAATACAAAGCTTAGTACTTTGCAGTCACCAATTCATGCATCGAGTGCCAATAACCTCAATCAGTACCTAATTAAAAGACAAAGGTTATTGGTAGGAGTCCATGAATTTTTGATGTGGAAAAGAAGAAAAGTCTAGCTGTCAAAGACTTTGGATCCTGATACTTTGTCATTGTTTAGTTCTTTCTTGTCAACTATTTTGTGAGATAGAATCTTACTTTTATTTTTAAATAACAGTGAACTATTCCCTCTCACACTGTGTTAACAGTCCTAAACAATAAGGGGGTTCTATTCTTTGGTTACCCTGATTTTGTCACTTGCCACTACATATCATTTCTTCTCATATTTTCTTGCTCACAAATTATGCTGTTGGATTTGAATTGCTGCTACCGAATGGTGGAAATGCAATTGTTTCCCACTAACAGGGATCCACTTGAATGTATCAGCCTGGCAACTGCTCAGGAATAATGGGAGAGACCTTAAATCTCAAGACTTGAGTGCTGAACTGCTGATTGAATTCAGAGATACTGGAGAACACAACATGCATCATGAGTCACAGTAGGTCTACTCGCTGTATCTTTGACATTTCCTGCTATTAATTTTTTAAAACTATTTCATTTCAAAATGTTACATTTTTTAAAAAGCAAATAGAGAGGATTATATTCCATTTTACTTACAGATTCAAAACAAACAGTTTAGTTTCTAAACATGGCTGAGGGAGTCACAACAATTTTTTGCTTCACCTCTGTGTAAGTAGAGAAAGAAAAGCATAAGAAAATACTTTTTTTATAATGAGCACCATAATGAAGAATAAGAAAATGATTGCAGAAATCCTCAGACAATGAAATTGATAGGACTGCATAGAACATGTGCTCCCTCTTCTGGCTATCCATAGGTAGGGTAAACCAATAGGAACCTGTTAACTGTTCTTGCCAGTTTCCTTCATTGCCAGAAAAAGTTTAACTGCTGCTGCTGTTGTTGTTGGCCTTCAAGTAATTTCCAACTTGCAGTGACCCTAAAGCAAATCTATTAAGATTTGGCAAGATTTGTTGGGGGGGGGGTTGACTTTGGCTTCCTCTGAGGCTGAAAGAGTGTAACTTGCCTAAGGTCACCCAGTGGGTTTCCATGGCCAAGCGGGGATTCAAACACTGGTCTCCAGAATCATAGTCCAACACTCAAACCATGCTGTAACAACAAACAGATAAACTGTGAGGTATAAATACTTCAGTATTTTTTTTAATAGTTCAGTTCATTTGACACCTTGCTACTCCTTGAGAAAATTCAGAGCAATGTAAAAGGAGGATCTAACAGTTTTCCATTAAAGCAAATGCTCAAGTCACTACCATCCACTCTGGGGGAAAAATACACAACATTTGATTGAAGCTGGCTTTTATTTAGAGTAGCCCCAATGCCTAACTCAAGTCCTATTGATCTGATTATTTCCTCTGTGCACCATTGTCTTGGGGAGCACAGTTTGTGGCAATACACAAGTGGTACCTCCTTCTAGATATTGTTTCAAGAAGTAAGATCATCTTTCTTTTTGTCTGTGTTCCATCACCTGCAGAAAACTTTCTTTTTAAAGAAGCATTTGCATCTGTTGCTATTTTTTAATTCAGCTTCTAGTTTTGATTCCTAAACTTCATCTTTACTCTTTCATTTAACTTTTTGTAAATATGTTTGTTATATATTGTTTTTATGTTTTCTTATATCATGTAATCTGCCTTGAATGATTTCTCCCTTTTTCAACAAAAAAGCAGAGTCTCATTTTACGCTCACCCTGTTTATATGTTGAAATTATGGGGGGTTTTTTTAAAGTCAATAGAAGCAAAATTGGGTAGTTCTAGCTGAGGGCCATGAAATGTGACAGTTTAGCAATTGATTTCCTCTTCTGGAACCTAATACAACAGAAATGACCATAAAAGAAACCCACAACTTATTAAAGAAATAAATTGTTTTCCCACCACACTATCCACCTATGTAAAAACACAGAGCAATATAATTTAGGATGACAATACTTATGGGAATAATGCACTAGCCAAATTCATTCATCATTTTGCTCTTTTATATACTTATGCTTTCATGTTTGGCTTGAAAATGACTTCTCTTCCATTTCTGTTCACGCATAAGCTTTGAGAAAGGAAAGAAAACTGTGAGAATGTTATTAGTCCTTCTGGAAACCTATATTATGGATTATTTCTCCATCTGCATAACTGGTCCTACGGGGCATAGCTCTGTGCCAGAAAAGGAAAGACAACAAAAGCAATAAGCTCAGTCACATAGCAGAAGGAAAGTCAACAGAAGTAAAGCTCACTACACACAAGCATTTTGTCACACGTGTCTGTTTTCTGGGGCTACTTCAATAGAGTGGAGATTTTGGGGAGGGACATTTTCCCACAATTTTGTGGACAGGACTGGTCTGTTTGCACACCACAAGAAACAGCTACTCAGGTGTAGGTGATGTAGCATACCAAATTACTTAGAGAGATGGACAGACTGTAAAACACAAAGAAATAGAACTTGCACAGACTGTCAACAGAAAGGACGTTAAAAAAAATGCTATTGCTCTGAAACACTAAAGCATAGATGGGGAAACTTCTAGGGCCAAGGTCAAATTCTTCCTACCCAAGACCCCTCTACAGGCTGATTTCCATGAGGTGGTCGGGCCTCACCTCCTGACACAATGGGTCCTTACTTTTTACACTATATTACTACTGCATTATGTTCCACTTTAACAGAGCAACATATCAAGGAATCCTAGGCCCTTTTCGCATGGCATTTTTAAATCGCATTAGGCACACTCCCCTCACCCTTGAGGAACCGCCTTACCACATGACATTCTGGCCAAACAGGTGCTATCCCGGCTGCAGACAGTGCTGATCCCGCTTTTTTTCATTTTTGGCTGAACGGTGACAATAACTGCCCTTTCCCACATCAATAGCGGGAATGGAGGCCATGTGGAGCCGCCATCCAATGTCCTTCTGGGAACGACCCAGGAATGGGCACAATGTGGCCAGTCCCTGCTGCCTGTCCCTCACACAGCAACTCCCAGGGGAAGCTCTGCTGAGCGGCATGCTGGCTGCTGCCCCTGTCGCAGCAGCAAACACTGCAGGACACATCGCCGAGGGAGGCCACCCTAGGGCTGATGTCACCGCCCACACTCGTGACGACAGCAGCCCCCAGGGTCCAGCTACCATAGCAATTGCTCTGGCAACATCCTATGGAATCCTGGGATTTGAAACGTAGAGAGTGGTATTTAGAATTCTCTACCAAATTGCTCTAACACTTCAGCAAACTACATAGCCCTGAATTATAACAGTTACAGTTTAGTCATAGCATAGTCATAGGCCCTTTCTGCACCTTGCCATTTTTCAGCACTGGGGTGCGAGGATCGTGCTAACAGCCTCCAGCGAGAGGTTCTCGCATCCCCACTGCTTCAGCTCCACATGAGCTGCCTGCTCCCGAGCAGGCAGCGCAAGAACCCCGCTTCTTCCTTCCACAGCGCAGCCTGGGAGTTTCCCAGGCTGCACTGGGACAGGAAGCATGACTGCTGCAGCTCCAGAGGCTCCACACACATGGCAAGTGCGCGCAGGGCCCTGGAGCAATGCACAATCACACACCATTTTCGGCTGAAAGCTGAAAATGAAAAAGTGCGTGAGCGGTGCCTGCCCTACCCTGGAGCATTGCGCGGTTGCGAGTGCATCATGCAGATCACTCCTCAGAATCACGCAACGCTCCAGGTGCCCTTTCGCATGGCAAATGCCATGCAAAAAGGGCCAAAGTGCTGTAACTATAGTGTGAAAGGGCCTGAAGTTGTTTCAGTCATCAACTGATGATGATTGTTTCTTATTCTTGAAGTTATTTTCAATCATCAATCGATAATTATTGTTTCTTGATTATTTAAAGTGAAAAGCAGATTATTTTACGTAAGTACTTGGCCCCCTCAGATTTATCTCTAAGGAAGCTAAATTGATTAGAGACAAACGCAGTGGACTTCAGGTGAGGTACAGTTCTGGGCAATTCCTAGAAATGGATGGGACTGTGGCCTGCTCACACTACAGAATTATTGTGCTTTTCTTCCACCTCAACCACCACAGTTCCATCTTATGGAATCCTGGGGTTTGTAGTTTAGTGAGGCACTGGAATGCTCTCACTAAGAATTCTAAGTACCTCTCCCTATACTGCAAATCCCATAATTCCATAGGATGAAACCATGGCAGTTAAAGTGGAATACTAGTGCTATAATTATGTAGTGTGAAAGGGCTTCTAGGCAGTCTTTCTCTCTTACTGACATCACAGTGATGATCCAAGATCTTCTTTCCTCAACTGTCAATGGACTGAAGAAATGCATGGCACATTTAAATATGGGAGCAATTGCATGTGGATTCTCAAATGCTTTTGCTTCTCCCTCTGCCATATCCTCCCACATCAACAGGCCCCAACATCTAGAAATGAGAACACTGTTATTTAGGCACTCAGATAAGTTCAGAACATTAAAAACACATCAACTCAATTGCAACTTAGACAGCCATTGCCAAGTTTCTCAAAGCTGTTCTTGTAAATCATGTTTTGCGTTCTTCCCCAAGTATTCCTGAGTGATTTTGATACTACAACTGTTGCCAAAATAGTAATCCTGACTACATGGAAATGCTTTCCACTTCCAGATTGAGCAGTTTGATTGTCTGCTCTAATGCCTGTATAATGGAAAAAAATCTTTAGGTTTTTTTTCCTCAGGAGGGAATCACTGATAGAGTCATAACGTTGAAGTTGTTTTGATTAGTTAATCCGGACCATGCATCATTTTAAAAACTCATACGTGAAATAGATCCATGGCATTCCTTGCCAAATGAGATGAGGCATGTGGCTACAAGAGAAACAAACTTTTTAGTGGTGGCGCTCTACCTAGTACCTAAATCGTGATACATTTGGGTTCAGAGGAAGACCTTTGTATTCTCTCATATTTTTCAGTCCTTCCTTTATTTGAAAGAAAAAGTTAATACTTTTTAGATCTCTGAATTGTTGTTGTCGTCTGCTCCTGTTTTTGCTTTGATTTTTATTCTGCAACTGTTTCGTTTTAGATTTTGTCCTGTGCTTTGTCATCATATTCTGCCCTTTTATGGTTTTAACCTCGATTTTGTGATCAACCCATGAAACTCAGGCCCTTACCATACCATGCCTTAATGGCACGTTGTTCTGTTTCAATTCCAACACTACCATTTCTGTGTTGATTCCAGGTTCTGAACACTCTCGACTACACAGAAAGCACCATCAAGTGCAAATGAGGATCAGCACTCACCCAGGTGATGAACTTGTGGCAGGAAAGGAGACCATTACTAGTAATGAAAAAGTGCAGATTAGCAACAGAAAGGAATGAGAAAGCAGCTGGTTAGGGACAACAACATGCAGTAGGATGGATCCTGGACCAGGAACAACACATGGCTTTGCTGGGATGATGACTTCGTGTGGTAAGGACCTCAGTATGGTGATAATGACTACCAGCAACTCCCCAGAATTTCAGGGAAGAAATTGTCCTCAGTACAAGACCCTCTTAGGGAAATGGCATGGTAAGGGGCAGGATAAGTTATTTATATAAAGTTATGTGTTCATTAGAATTATGTGAAAGCTTCTGAACTTAGTAGCATTATTATTTAACCTGTTTATTTCTCATACAAACAAATCCTTTGAGATTAAAAGACACATTGGACTCAGTGATAGGGGTGGTAATGGAGCCACAAATTTTCCATTCATTTCTTTGATGCTCCATGAGTCTCTCTCCAAGTGAAAAAGCCTGCCATTGGCCCTGTTTTCGTTCCAATAGGAGCCCTCTTCAACCATCCTTCATGCATCAAGATTACACATGCAGAAGGAATTACACTTCTGGACTGCATTTCTGGCCCCACCCCATCACTGTTCATATCACTGCATCCCATCCCTGATGTTGACACGTTGACATAAATGCCTGCTAGAGATGTGAAGGCCCAATGCGTGGGAAAAATTCAGGGGGAAAAACTGTTTTCCCCATTTTTTCCAATGTTTATTTTTCCTGGAAAATTTGATAAAAGTGTATTATGGAATATTTTCTTTTAGAATGATGAACAAAATATTGACTACCCCAAAATCAATTTGGAAAATTATGTAAGAGGAACACTTTCATGTAAGAGTATGTACAGTATCAAATCACTATAATTCCTGGCCTTGTTCTCCTTTTCTTAGCTCAGTTTATAGAAATGAGTACATTATCTCTGCTTGGATCTACGGACAAGTAGTGAAGACAAAATAATTCTTTCTCGCTAATGTTAATGTTTTGTTCTGTTTTTAGGGCATTTCCTGCTCCTCAAACTGGCAAACCAATGGGGTTCCTTATAGTTTAGATATTCCTTACATTTTGGGTCCTTGTAGCTCTGTTTGTGACATAAATGAATAAACAAACACATTTTTTTAAAAAGAGAATTTTTTATTTGTAATTACATTTTTTATATTTATTTTTATAAAAGAAGAGTTTATACATACATCTAATCACATCATATCATATCACCCCTTCATTTCTTCAAACAAAACAAGAAAAAAAACATTCACGTAACTATCTAAAGAAATACTTAAAAGAAGACTCCTCCCACGGGGTGGATGCGGTTTTTTCTTATTATTATTTCAACCCCCTCCTCTATGAGATGAGTGAAGCCTGTACGTAAAAGACATAACATAACATAGATAATATCTCAAATTTTAACCTTCAAAATCTTATGTCTTCTATTTAGAGTCACATATGGCACTATAAATTTATCCACTCAAAATTTTAAAAAAAAAACACCTTCATTTTTGTGGATTATATTATACTATCACACTTTTTGGTTCACAGGATTTAATACTTCTGTTATAATTTCCAATTACTCCGCTGCTACTTTAATGTTCTAAGATCTGTTTTAAGATAGTCTTGTAATGGCTGCCATGTCCTCAGGCATTAGTCATTGGATTTATTATCTAACATATATGTTAACCTATCTATTTTTGCCACTTCTAATAATTTATCCCACCATTCATCTTCTGTTGGGATCATGTTGCTTTTCCAATGTCTAGCATTCTGGCTGATGTTACCATATATGATATAAGTCTTCATAATCTTCTTTCCTGATTTCTGTCCAAATTTGTGGATACCAAGTAGAAAAAATTCAGTTTTTAACTCAATCCTGATATCTAACACTTTTTGCATTTTTGATCATATCATATACCAAAACTTCTTTGCTTGGTTGCATCCCCACCATTGGTGTATGTAAGATCCCATTTCCTTATCACATTTCCAACACAAATTCTTGACATTTTTAAACATATTAGCAATTCTCATTGGTGAGAGGTGCCACCTAAACAACATTTTCAATACATTTTCCTGCAGAGTATATGATCTAATATATTTTCTATAGTTTTTCCATATTTTCTCCCATTCATCCAACTTAATTACACATCCAATATCTTTAGACCATTTTATCATATAATCTTTATCAGATTCATCAGTAAGCTCATATCTCAACAACAGGTTATGCAATCTAGACAGCAATTGTTTATCTCCTTTTAATAGCAATTTCTCAAACTCTTTCATTTCTAATTCTATACCTCCTATATTTAGATCTTTCTTAAATCTTTCTTTAATCTGTAAATAGTGAAACCAATTTAGATTGTGTCCTTTCTTGTTTCAGTTGCTGTTGATCCTTCAGCAATACCTGTGGCCCTTTTTGATACAATAGCTCTTTATAAGTCACCCATTCACCTTCCCTTCTTAAGGTTCTCATTGACATTGCTTGTGCTGGGGAAACCCAAGATGGTATTTTGGGGCACAAGAAATATTTATACTTAGACCATATTTTATATAGAGATTTCCATATAATATGATTAAGAAAAACTTTTTGTACACCAGCTTTGCCATACCATAAATAAGCATGCCAGCTGAAGTGTAACTCATGCCCCTCCATCATCAAGAGCTTATGATTGTCCAATAACACCCATGGTCTCATCCAAACTAAACACAAAGCTGCATGATAGATCTTCAAATCAGGCATTGCAAACCCTCTTCTATCTCTTGAATCTGTCATAACTCTAAATCTCACTCTTGGTCTTTTTCTACTCCATAGAAATTTTTGAAGAGATTTCTTACAATTCTCAAACCACTTATTTGGAATTACAATTGGAATCATTTGATATAAAAATAAGTAATCTAGGAAGGACACTCATTTTAATCAAAGACACCTTACCCAGTAAAGACAAGTCTAATATTTTCCAATTTTCAAGCTTGTTCTGAATCTGTTTCCATGAAGATACATAACTATTTTAAAACAGCTGATTGTTATTATCTGTAACCTGAATATCTAAATATTTAACTTTGTCTACACACTGAAGTCCTGAAACAGCCTCAAGTCACCTCTTCTCTTGATCTTTGATGGTTTTATTAGAATTTTAGTTTTGGCTCTATTAATTCTAAATCCAGCCATTCAACCATATATGTTAAACATTTTGTTCAGCTTGGCTATTTGAGGTAAGGGGTCTTCCATAAATAGTACCACATCATCAGCAAAAGCCCTTACTTTATAAACATCTTTTCCAATTGTAATTCCTCGAATATCTTGCTGATTTCTGACATCCCTTAAAAATACTTCCAAAACAAGCATAAACAAAAGTGGAGAGAGTGGACACCCTGTGAGGCTGGAAAGTGACCCCATGCACTGCTGGGACATATTTTCCAGCCTTTTATGAATTTTAGCTATTAATTCATCTTTGCTGCCACCACCCGCTGAATTATGAATTATCTGGACAGTTGTACAGTACAGCGGGACCCTGTCCAACCACGTACATTCCTAAGCTTAAGGATCTTCCTTTTCCCCCCAGTCTACCTAGCTTGGCGTGGGAAGGAGAGAAAACAGGGTCTTTTACAGAAAGTATTTATTAAAGGTAGGTAAATAAACAAGGCAAATTACCACGCATGGGAAACTCCCTCTTCCCAGGCACGCTTAGTTACAAGAAGAATGGATATGAAAGCACAGATACATTCTTTAGATCAGCCAGCCCCCAAAATAACAGAAAAGTCCCTAACGCGACTAGATAACTTTAGTCTAATTACTCACAGTTGTTCCTAGGCTTAGATGTTCTAAAGGAAGGGCCAGGAGGCGAGGCCTATGGCCTCCAGCCTGCTACTGGCACAGAACCCCCCTCCAGAAGGTTCCTTGGTTGTTATCCCTTTGTTATCTCTCAGCCACATGGCCTCCAAGAAGTTTTATAACTTCTCCTTGGAAGCATCTTGAAGATGCTAACTTCTTTCCTTTTTTGATTGGTCAGTCTCACCCTGTGACCTATGATGCTGACCACATGACCTATGATGCTGACCCACATGACCTATGATGTAATCTAATCCCCAACACCTTATTAACCCTTGGTTTACCTGAAGAGGGCAATTTCCCCCTTTAGCTAAATCAAGATAATGGGAAGCCCCATTATCACACACCCCTGCCTCGTTCTTTTTTTAATAGATATTTTCTCTGTCTTCTCAGAGTTGATTTGAAGTGACACCTTTTGCTCTGGATATATAGCCTTGATCTATGTTATGAAGGTTACTGATTTGTAATTACATTCTGAAGAAACTGTATTTTAATACATCAAACATTATAATTTTATGCCAAAGTTATGTATAATGAAGTTTATGTTCCTAAATTTACAACATGACTTACAGCCTGTAAAGGAGAGGGTTAATAGTTCATTTCCCTGGAAATTTGCACTTTTTTCCCCAAAAGAAACCCCAGGCAAAACCAATTTTTTCCCATGGTTTCAAAGTTTCCAGAAATTTTACATCTCAGACCTCTGGGACAGCTTATGAGTAAGCTGTAGGCGTCTGCCTGCAGTCATATATACTAACCTGTTACAAGAAATCATGCTTGAGCTGTTTGTTAGTAGACTTCTTCACTGGAGACTTTTAAACAGATGGCCTTCTCTCAGAGGTCCTTAAAGGATTCATCCCAACCCAGTGATTTTATAATCGCATACAGGGCAAGCAGCACAGTCTCCCTGTCTCGTTCAGCATAGGTAGCTTCCATGCACAGACAATGGCTGCATAATGCTAAGTGGGTTCCACATTACCTAATGCTGTTAGAATTACACACAGCCGGACAAAGAGCTGGCCCAAGACATTTAGCTGCCTGAAGCAAAGTGGCAAATGGCACCCCATACCAGCCAGTCTAGTGCGGAAATGGCTTTAGTTTTAAGACTAGGGTTTCATTTTCCAAATAGCTAAATTGTATTCAATAGAACACATTACAGTAGAAACTTTTGATATAAGAAGCCCTCCTTTTTCAAAAGAATAAAGTTAAATCCGCTTATCTGCATGAAAGGATCTGAAGCACTCATCTTTGTGACCTGGCTCCCTCCTTATGGCTGACACCTGCTCCAGTCTCTTTGTTTCCAATCCTTTATCAGCACTGGACAAAATTAGTTTTTGTTAAAAGCAACGGCTTGCTTTAAAGGCATTCTTTTCATATGGCCTAGAGGAGGAAGAGGTCGAGATTCTCAGATGGCTTTCTGATGAATTTTCACCATCACAGATTAGAACAAGCACTTTTGGCTTGGTAATATATTTTCTTAAGAAACATTCCAACTCCCAATCCTTTAGTACCAAAATCTATATCCACTGTGAGAAGGAGCAATGACTTGCAAGCAAGTACAATGCTTCAAAGAGTAACTTTTGTCTTACCTGTTTCACTGACCAATATTCTGATGCTAAACACTTATGTCAACGTGTCTGTAGGGGACACTACTACAATGGCACATTTTGCCACACTGAAGGGTCTCCCAAGAGGCTGTCACTGAACAAATCTGCAGAGATATCTATTGCTAATTCTTTAAAAATTAAGGCAAATGAGACACACAGGCTTTGTTTTCATATTTAAAAAGCAATAATTTTGCTTCCACTAAGGGATATTGATGAGACAGGGGCTGCTGAGCTCATGTATCATCCTCTATACAAGGGAAGCATTGATACAGAATGAACAATTATAAGCTTCACAGTTATGACTGAAAATTGTTGTGTGCCATCAAGTCATTTCTGACTTATGTGACCCCAAGGCAAACCTATCACAGAGTTTTCTTGGCAGAATTGTTCACGGAAGGCGGGGGGGTGCCCTGCCTTCCTCTGAGTTGGAAAAGAATGTGACCTGCCCCAACCTGTAGGTTTTCATGGCCAAGCAGGGATTCAGATCCTGGTCTTCCAGTGTCCTAATCCAAAATTCAAATCACTACACCATGCTGGCTCTGTATCACTGACAATGTAACCCCCTAAACCTACCTTTGCAGCCTGGCAGCACCCTGATCAAATTATCTCCAAGGCACTGAAGACGGACGTTCTGGGAAATGACATCCACAATGAACTTCCAATTACAGGTTGCTTTGAGAACAGGCGACTGGAGACACCAAAACTGCATGTCCCAAGACACCCTTAAACCAAGAATGTACTGCAGACATCATTTCCCAGCATCTGAATCTAAAACATTTCAGAAATGCTTCAGGTGGGGGCTTGCCTGGCTGCTAAGATAGATTTTTGGAGTACATTCAGTCATTCATGATTGTAGACATGACCCCCAGCAGTTAATGTCTGGATAATTTGTTTTACAACTGACTTTCATTGCAAGTCCTCCCATACAAACTACCCCATACACTCAGGTCCTCTCAGGGCCATTTACTTAAACTGCCTAAAACAAGACTGGCAATGGTCACCCAGAGCAGCAGTTGCCAATCAGTGGTCTGTGGACTACTGATGGTCAAAAAGAAGATTTTGGTGCTCTATGAAGAAATGTGGACATTATTTGATTTCTGACTTCTGGTTCGGATATGAGAGCTGAAGACACGATCCTCGACATGCTCCACCGAAGACCACCACTGTCGCGGGTTGCTGATACTGGGGGGACCCTCATACCAATTTCCAAGTACCCCTGAACTAAAGAGGTCTGCCAGAGGTGGATTTGTGACCAGGAGCCAAGACAGAACCTGTATGGTGAACTAGCAGGAGGTAGCTGAAGAGTCTCCCAAGAAGCTGTTGCTGCCATTTTTTCATCTCACCTGCAGCAGTTTGGAAGAGATGGGAGGGATTACCAATCTCTCCATATGCCCAGCTGCCAAATTTCTTCTGGCCAATTTTTTTATACACACACACACACACACACACACACACTATTGCTTATTTTTTCATTACATGATAGATCTGGAAGATCTGTGTTGGGGATAGGGCAATAAGACCTTCTAGTTTGGACTTTGAATTAACTTTCTACAGAGGACTTCCATGAATCCAGGAGGATTTCCTCCCTTTCCCTCACGCTTCTTTGGAACAGTCCATTTGGGGCTCGGAGAAGAAAAAGATGAAGACGAAGACGAAGACGAAGAAGAAGAAGAAGAAGAAGAAGAAGCCGCCCAGGTATTTAATAACTACCATATAACAGCTAAATTAAACTAAACTTTGCTGCTTTCCCTACTGGACTGAGGGGTTGCTTGTTTGTTTGTTTGTTTCTGTGCCTAATTCTTGGTGTTTCCTTCTTCGTTTGCTAAGACACAGCTAAAGACAATCCTTCATTTCTTTTTTCCTTCTGCTCTAACCTCAAAATGAACTAACAGCCCAGAAGTACTTAGTTTAAATTTTCAGCAATTTTTTTCCCTTTTTTTGAATTTTGGAGACCCCACATGTGTAAAAATTGACGACGTGAAAGACTCTCCCAATCTATACAGATCTGACTGCTTGAGATGCTGCATTTGCTGATTTATCCTCTGCTCCCCTCTTCCTTTCCAACTTGAGTATGATTCTCCTGTCGTCTTTGCCCAGGTTTGTTGGAGGGTATTGTGTGTGAGCGATATGACTGCAACTGTTACTGCTCTAACTTAGACCCATACTGTTAGACATTTGACGGCTATATCTGTTTACCCTCCAAAACCAAAACCAGCTGCAACACAAAGATAAAAGAACAACTCAGTGAGAAGAAGTGAGAGGTGAAGGAGAAAGAGACAAGAGAGGGAGAAGATGGGGATTGTGGAGAGAGGTCTGGAAGGGACAGTGAAAGATAAAGAACTTGTTTGTTGAACCTGCTTAATGAATGCATTTGATGAATTTATTTGATGAATCTATTGCATCAATTTCTGTATAGATTAGGAAACTAAAAGTCAGTGTATGAATTTTGTAACACCAACGCTGCAGAAACACTAAATATATTATTAGGATATATATTTTGAATGAATTGACACAGTGGCTGGATGTGAGGGTGATCTGACTGCGACATCTGTCATCCCATTGATCTCCAGGGTTGATCTGGCTGATCGGGCTGGCTAAGCGGGTGTCCCCTTCCTCCTTCACTGCTCCATGTGCTTCCCTCCCAAAGCTGCATGCTCGGCGGAAGAAGATGACCGTCCCAGAAGGAGTGTACCGTATGATTTTAATTATGATATATTTGTATTTGAATGGTTTAATGTTTTTGTGTATATTAATCATAATGTGTCTTTAATTGGTATGCTGTACATCTTTGACAGGACTGCTTTGTTGTTCTTTTACTTGTAAAGTGCAATGCATACTGATGACACTACATAGCAAGTCTTGGTAGATCACAAGCTGAATGTGAATCAGCAATGTGATGTGGCAGCCAAGAAAGCCAACGCAATTCTTGTTTGCATCAATAGGAGTATGGTGTCTAGATCGAGAGAGGTAATGGTACCACTCTATTCTGCTTTGGTTAGACCTCATGTGTGTAATACTGTATACAGTTCTGGACACCTCAATTCAAAAAGGATATCAACAAGCTGGAGCATGTCCAGAGGAGGGCAACCAAAACGGTGAAGGGTCTGGAAGCCATGCCCTATGAGGAGCAGCTTAGGGAGCCGGGTATGTTTAGTCTGCAGAAGAGAAGGTTAAGAGTGGATATGATAGCCATGTTTAAATATTTGAAGGGATGTAATATTGAGGAGGGAGCAGGCTTGTTTTCTGCTGCTTCAGAGACTAGAGCAAGGAGCAATAGATTCAAGCTGCAGGAAAGGAGATTCCACCTGAACCTCAGGAAGAACTTCCTGATGGTCAGAGCTGTCCGGCAGTGGACTATGCTGCCTCGGAGTGTGGTGGAGTCTCCTTCTTTGGAGATTTTTAAGCAGAGGCTGGATGGCCATCTGTCGGGAATGCTTTGATGTGTGATGCATGGCAGGGGGTTGGACTGGATAGCCCCTGTGGTCTCTTCCAACCCTTATGATTCTGTGATTCTAAGTTCGGGAAGGGCTGAAACAGATTGCAGGTGGCATGGAAAACCTATGGGTAACATGTTTCCTGTCTCTGATTTCTGTAACACTGATTTCATGTGCATGTGGGTCCACTGTAATTTAAAGTGAAGAACCTGAGCATGGGGCAAAGCAACCTGCATGGAGACAGCCAGACTGAAGTCATGGAGAAGCAAACAAGGGAGACTAAAAACAGCTTAGGATTTACTACATAGGAGTAAATTTACATCCATTTCTGCAGACACAGTTATATGATGAAAAGCTCCTTTTCCCTGATAACACAACAGACTGGTGGTACACGAAAGGGACCGTATACCTTTCATCCCAAATCTCTAAGTAGCCTTCCTCACTCCAGTACATGTGTTGGACTACAATTCCCATTGTTCTGATTAATGTGGTCATTTACTTGCTGAAGATAGTGAGGGATGTAGTGGGGGAACTGTAATGGGCCCCTGTTTGAGGAAGGCTAGTGAAGACTTCTGGGCTTGCTTTCACACTATGCAGGCATTATCTGCAACCAAACTTATTTCGCTGTGATATAGACCTGCAGCTTACTTTTCAGCTTGGACAGACAGAAAACAGAGAATACATTTTATTTGTGTTTGGGTAATGTCACTTTTTATGGAATAATTTGTTTTAATATGCCTTAATATAAACCTATAAATGTCACTAAGCTTTTATGACCCCATCACTTACATCAACCAACCATCTGCTGAGCAAGCAACTATAAGGCAGTACAGATAACACATGACAACTGGAGAGACGATTGGCCCTCCAAATATAAATACTTGTTTCTGTACCCCATCTTGTGCAGATGGAGCTCTTTGCAACAGTCAAGCAGAGTTAAAAACAAGGCTAAAACAGTTTTGCGGATACATGTAGAATCCGCTCTGATGGTATACTGTTGTGAACTTCACGCAGGGCCTTTCCACACTATACTGCTATTATTCCACTTTCAACATCCTGTGGATTCTGGGGTTTGTAGTTTACTGAGGCCAAAGAGCTCTCTGGCTGAGAATTCTAAATGCCCCTCCCTAAACTACAAACCCCAGAATTCCACAGGATGTTAAAAGTGAAATAATAGCACTATAAAGGTGTAGTGTGGAAATGCCTCCAGTCTATAGTCTGTGAGCCAAACAGAATTTAAACTCTAGAATTTTACATGCTGTTGTGGATGCAAATGTGGAAAAAATGCATAGTTGAAAGATGTTCTCAGAAAAATGCTGTTTCCTAACTTAAAATTTAATATTCCATTTGCTAGTATAAATATATTTGCTAATTTAATATAAGTTGCTAATATAGTATAAACCATACCCCAGTTGTGAAAAGCATGCATCATTTAAATACCATATTAGGGTTGCTAGATTCCTTGGTCCCTATCAAAGTCATAGCTTGCAAAACAACAACTAAGGAATTCTACAAAGTATGCAAAAGACACTGTTATATTTTAGCCTGATTAATCAAAACTAATGAGCCCCAAATGCCTTCTGTTTCTCTCTGAATCAGGCATTCCATCCTCGGCAAAGTCCTTCCCATCACAGAACAGCCTAGGGGGCTTTGCTTGCAACTACACAGCAATTGCCTTTTCCCTTCTCAAGTACAGTTTGCATAAATAGCTGGAGCAGATGGTGGAGCAGTGAGACAATCAGATGGCTCTGAAGTGTTTAATGCAATTAAGGAGATGCAATCTGGAAATGCCCCAGGCTCAGACATTTTGTCCACTGATTTTGGTGATACTTTCAGAAACAAATCTGCCTAGCCTCCCCTACACCATTTTGTTAATGCTTTCTGTGCCTATAACAGGACATGTCAGCAACTCTTTCCAAATGGACCAAAGAATGGTTTTTAATTAACTATTTTACTCCTATTAATAAATGATTTTGGATTGTCTTATCTCTTACACTGGATTTTTAGGACTGTTTCCAATTCTTGTCACATCATCCCTTCAGCCTACTTACCTTCTAACTTACATTAACAAAAGATGTCATAAGAAAATTAAGAACCAGGTCCCAGATTCACAGACTTGCAAAGCATCCTTTCACCTCTTCAATTTTGTTCCTTTCCAAAATGTCTTTATTATTAAATTGTACTATTTTTATTAAATAAATCTATTAAATTTTATTACTTTGGGGTAATATCACCCATGTCCAGTGTTGTAATGGAGTCAGGGTAGCAGGAACAATGATTTAATTTGCCATTTCCCTCAAAGTTCCTTGCTCCTTCACAGTAGCTGGAAGTGGAAGGACATACAGTTTCCCAGCAACAGTAAAAAAAATAAAATAAAAATAAAATATGATATATGGCTACTCAGAAAAATAAGTCCAGTGGGGTTTATTGCCAGGTAAATGTGTATAGGATTGCAGCCATAATATTCTGAGCACTCCCTGTTGTGATGTAAAATATTACGTACACACACAGATAAGTAGATATGAATTGATACATTTTTGGACTCTCAGCAGCCACAGCTATATCATGAGGGTCACCTACATGGTTGGAATTATAGAGTTAATGCACAAAATTACTTACCAAACCATACACAAATGTGGAATTTTGCTAATACTATCATTATTTCAAGGGGATGACTCTTTCCTACAGAATAATAAATTACTCATCGTTGCTGCAAGACCTGAGATAGCAGTGCAATAGAAAATCCTGGAAGGAAATACCTTTTGTGCATGGATGGATGGGGGAAATGACTAGAGAATCTCCATATAAGAACAGGAATTACCTAGGAAATTCAAGCATTTACAGAGAATAACTAATGCAGGCACATTTCAGTCAATTTGGTATCACTGCATTATTTTCATAACAAGGATAGACTTCATATTTAAACCTCCAGGAAACACAAGGAACTTGCTGAGAAATCTATTTTAGTGCAGTCGTGTAGGGACATGGGGGTGGGGAGGGTGATTAACCCAAGACGGCAATGTTTTTGGGGCATCCCAGCCAGTAGCCATGCCCCTGCGCACCCTGGTAAGGCCCTCATGCACCCTGGCCATGCCCTCATGCACCGCAACCACGCCCCTCATGCCGTAGCCTCGCCCCCCTCCTGCCCTCCACACACTCCAAGCTCTGCCACTGTTTAAGTGGTGAATATCAACATGAAATACTATAAGATTGACATGGCTAAGTGGAGTTTTTTAACTGTTTTGTTTCTGTGTATTGTTATTTTTATAAATGTTGTTGATGCAATAAATTATTCAAAAAAAAATGAAAAGAGGATCACCTGCACTTCAAAACTGACAATTGCACCACTATCCATGTCCATTTGTAACATTTAGGGATGTGTAAATCTACAGAATCTGCATAAACAGGCTTTCCTGATTTCATCTTGTCTCTGTGCCTGTCTTAATCAGCTTTTTTAAAAATCCACTGCTTTATATGTGTGTGTGTGTGTGCGTGCACGCGCATCCGCATGCACCCATGTGTGTGTGTGTGTTTTAGCTATGTGCATTTTTGTATACCCTTTTAAAATGACCTCCTATTGACTAAAGTTTAAGCACGGTTTTAAGTGCGTTTGAAATGTGTACAATGGAGGAAAGGAGGATACATCTACATCCATCTATCAATGTGCACACTCCAGAGTGCAAATTGCATCCAGCCTGCAGATAGTGCAAGAACTGCAGGCCAGGTAAAGTCCATAAAAATTGTCCACCAAAGCAGATTGTTCACGCTTTCCCTGGTAACAGCTACCTTAGCCTTGAAGCCAGCACTCAATTATACCAGCCATGCCAGCAGCATTGATGAAAACTCTGCCAAAGTATGAATCTGCTAGACCCCATATTTCTCTGAGTGATTATTCCAAAGTGTGCTTCCATAACATATTTAACTGTCGTTGCTCAACAGAACTATTGATTAGAACCATTGGACTGACTGTGATAAATCAAATAGAGCCATCAAGCATACACAGTACATGCAATTCTTCCCACCAACTTTTTTTTTTTTTTTGCATTCTGTAGCATTTTGGGAAATGCTGAGCTCTGTACTCCTGACCCAAAGAATAATAAAAGCTGTATGTTACCAACCGCTTTGCTTTTGCTGGAGCATCAAAAAGAAATCTAGAGGAGAGGAATTGTCCTCTGTGTAAACACACATCTGTGAATTGTGTGCAGGCCAAAAAATTACTTTATCATGTTCTAAAATATGTGAGGTGTTACATTTTGGCTGACTTAGAGAAGCCCCTTACTGGCTTTGAGATAGCAATTTCATACAATTACAATGTGCAAAGTATTTATAGATTCTCATGTGAACCATTTTGGACAATCCTTTTCCAAATAGAATAAGAATGGTGTTCATAATGTTTATTTTGGGAATTAATTCAAAAGTTGTCTCAGCATTTGATATAGTTTACAAAAGGTTTTGCTTAATATTCTGACCTTCGAAGATAATAATGGGTCTTTTTTCATTTTTTTTTAATAGGTCACAGTATGTGATTTCAAAGAAATACCCTGTAATACTTTAAATGCACAACAGCATGAGTATAAGGAGAGATGAAAGGAGGGATGGAAAAGTGGGCAATGGAGCAAAAATATATAAATGTTAATACAGCTGCTGATTGAAAACATTTATCATTATATTTTTGCTTTTAGTCATCATCTCTGTTAGAAATCAAACCCAATGAGGCATTTAATCAATGATTAACCACTGATATGATGTATATTTTAAGCGTAACCTCTTGCTTTCTAAATTTAAAACACACAGTACCACAGTGATTCTAGTAAAGGCAATTCTTGTTGTAGGCCAGTTTTTATTTTGACCTTTAGGGAGTTTGGAAATGTGTGGTTTCAACTGGAAACAGAAGAAATCCAGGCATGTTATAAGCCTAATTCATAAATTCTTCTCTACATATAGGTCTAAAGAAGTATGGGAGTGTTGTGCCTGGATCCTCTCCCAGATTTGTGTGCTCTGCCCCCAACATCCACATACCAAGTGCAGGCATATCTCAGTTAACAAAGACCATTTCCACACTAGACTGTTATAGTGCTATTATTCCACTTCCAACATCCTATGGAATCCTGGGGTTTCCACAGGATATTGAAAGTGGAATAATAGCGCTATAACAGTCTAGTGAGGAAATGGCCAAAGTCTCTGACAAAGAGCCTCCTTTTCACAAATGTTTTTTATGCTCCCCGATGGCCCTTTTCTTCCTTGTCCTCTGTCTAGGTGGAAGTTTTGTTTTGTTTTTTTACCAGCACAAGCTAGTGAAGGAGGGCTGGAGAAATACAGTCCTTCAGTGGTATGTTGCAGCAGGTTTCTTCAGTAAACAGTGCAATGGAGCTTGAACTGGGAAAGAATGGAATATTCCCATAGCCGATCCTACTGTAGTATGTGAACCTGCCTACAACAGGCTGGGTAAACAGCAGCTGCCTCCAGAATCCTTTACTGAGCATGTGTGAACAGCAAAACAGAGAAAAAAGGGAAGAGCAAATAAGTTTGTCTCATCAGATACTTCCTACATTGTTTTTAAAAAGCACATATTTATAGATTTGGGCATCAAAAATGGAAATAATAAGAAAAATAGAGGCTGATCAAATTTAAAAAATATCTCTGCCTAGCTGCATTTAGGAAGAAGTTTCAGGTGGTCTCTAGAAGGTTCAAAATGTTTTTGTTTACTTATACAAGGTTAACAAGGACATATAGCAACAGAGGCACCAAAAACCAAACAAAAAAATGATTCTAGGGATAAAAATATAATGTACTTAAAATATATAAAGAGATATAGCTGGAAAAATAAACTAATATTCAAATACCAGAGATGATAATGATGAATTCACTGTGCCCACCATATACATGGGGCTTCTGTTCTAGGAACCCCCTGCATAAAACAAAAAATGCAAAGTGTTGCATTCTATTATAGTCAATGGATGCAGTGTGCATGTGCCTGCACCACTGCAGGCACACACCTGCCACAGGCATTGATTATAATGGGATGCAACATTTCGCACAACCTCACATTTGCTCATGCGGAAGTGGTGCTAGAGGAGGGGACACTGTACAAAGTGATATCAAAATCTGAATAACAAGGATATCAACAAAAACCAGTGGTTATGACAAACAGCAAGAACCAAAAGACCATGAGGCAGTATAGATAACATATAACAACATTCATGAAAATATGGATAACAACTAAGGACAGTCACAAAATAACATCTGTTTTGACTTCAAGCTCTTCTTCAGATTAGAATGAATATAGCATATACAAAAAACAATTCTGAGGACAAGCCTTTATCCCCCAAAATAAGCAAACCTCTCCTGTTCATTCCACAGGAGCAAATATTTCAAAAGCAACGCTGTTAACAGATAGATAACATAGTAACTGAAGAGAGAGAAAATGCCTATTCTTTCCATGTTATTTCTGCCTCTGGTACCAAATTTTCAGTTAATGACCAGGATCACATCTATTATGTTAATCAAGGTACAAAGATCTGAAGAGGGACACCTTGCATTCTGATGTTTAACCCCATAAATGGTGAGGAATTGTTTCAGAATCATTTGTGTTATAGCTGTTTGACCTTACAGCCGTCCTCCACTTATGCTTGAATTTTGCAGTTCAAGCTGTCTGAAGCAAGATTTGCTTCCCTTTGCAAATATTCCAAGAGTAAAAATGCCTGACATCTTCAGGCAGAGCTCAGAAAAATACTTGCCTGAAAGCTGAAGAACTGCTAACAAGCAGTATAGATCATAGGTAGGAGCAGCGCTCTAGAAGTTTTTGGACTGCTACTCTTAACATTCTTTCACTTTGGTTGAAACATTTGAAAAATTACACGATTCTCACTCCTAGTTTAGACAATAGTGAACTAGATGGGCCAATGGTCTAACTTGGCAGGTAGCAGCTTCCCATGTTCTTACGGAAGCTTTGGCTAAGCAAGGACAGAAGAGGACTGGAAGAGGGCAAATGTTATCCCCATCTTCAAAAAGTGAAAAAAAAGAGGACCCAAATAATTATCGCCCAGTCAGCCTGACATCCAGGAAAGATCCTGGAGCAGATCATTAAACAGTCAGTTTCTAATCACTTAGAAAGCAATGCTGTAATCATGAGAAGTCAACATGGATTTCTCAAAAATAAGTCGTGCCAGACTAATCTTATCTCTTTTTATGATAGAGTTACTAGCTTGATAGATGAAGGGAATGCTGTGGATGTAGCATATATCAATTTCAGTAAGGCCTTTGACAAAGTTCCCCGTGACACTCTTGCAAAGAAGTTAGTCAAATGTGGGCTGAACAGGGCTACTGTCAGGTGGATCTGCTGTTTTTCATCCTGGAGAGAAATGACTAGTGGGGTGTCACAGGGTTCTATCCTGGGCCCAGTGCTGTTCAATATCTTTGTCAATGACTCGGATGAAGGAATAGAGGGCATGCTCATCAAATTTGCAGATGACACCAAATTGGGAGGGGTTGCTAATATGCCAGAGGACAGGATCAAAATTCAAAATGACCTGGACAGATTAGAAAGCTGGGTGAAGGCTAACAAAATGAAATTCAACAGAGAGAAGTGTAAGGTCCTACACTTAGGTAGAAAAAAATGGAATACAGAAATATAGGATGGGGGACACGTGGCTGGATAGCAGTACGTGTGAAAGGGATCTAGGAGTCTTCATAGACCACAAGCTGAACATGAGTCAGCAGTGTGATGCGGCAGCCAAGAAAGCCAATGCAATTCTTGGCTGCATCAATAGAAGTATGGTGTCTAGATCGAGGGAGGTACTGGTACCACTCTGCTCTGCTTTGGTTAGACCTCATCTTGAATGCTGTGTCCAGTTCTGGGCACCCCAATTCAAGAAGGACATGGTCAAGCTGGAGCAAGTCCAGAGGAGGGCGACCAAAATGGTTAGGGGCCTGGAAGCCATGCCCTATGAGGATAGACTTAGAGAGCTGGGTATGTTTAGTCTGCAGAAGAGAAGCTTAAGAGGGGACATGATAGCCATGTTTAAATATTTGAAGGGATGCCATGTAGAGGAGGGAGGGGGCTTGTTTTCTGCTGCTTCAGCAACCAGGACAAGGAGCAGTGGATTCAAGCTGCAGGAAAGGAGATTCCACCTGAACCTCAGGAAGAACTTCCTGACAGTCAGGGCTGTCCGGCAGTGGAATATGCTGACCCGGAGTGTAGTGGAGTCTCCTCCTTTGGAGGTTTTTAAGCAGAGGCTTGATGGCCATCTGTTGGGAGTGCTTTGAGGGTGTTCCTGCATGGCAGGGGGTTGGGCTGGATGGCCCCTGTGGTCTCTTCCAACTCTACATTTCTATGATTCTATGATTCTATGATAAGTTTACATTTCATTGGTGGGTCTTATAAAACTTGTGTCCTTGCTTAGTCAGTGCTTCCATATCTGCCAGCATAGACTATCTACTGCCTCTAATCTATTCAGAGTGCATTTTCTGCTGTAAATTAATGTTTAAATGAAATAGGTAGAATAAAGTAGAGAGGAGGAGAGCAATATATGCTGTACTGAGTACCTTGGAGGAAAGGCAGAATAAAAATAAAACATAAATAAATAAAATATAAATGAATAGTGTGCCTGTCAGCTGCAGGGTTACGTAAGCACAAGGTTGCTATTGAACTTGTATGGATATGAATGGGCTTTCCATAATACATCCATTTGGCAGCATAGGTACAGACTGCTTGGGACAGGTAGGGCTTTGATCTGATCCAGCAAGTCATGCTGATAAGACTATAGGGAGTAGAATGCTAGATGCATATAACTTGGTGAGAGAGCACATATATTTGAAGGGGGGAAAAAGCATAGCAATAAGACCAAGTTAAATCCCCCAATAAATCAAATGAAGTGCTTATTACAGAATATACGATGTTCATTTTTTTCCATGTTGAGCTGTCTAGTAGATTTAAAACACTAATTTGCTCCATAGTATTACTGTATTTTTAAAACACATGTGAAATTCTTTCAACTTTCTGAACCAAGCAATGCTTCACTAGCTGCACTCCAAAATTAGTATTGTATTTTGGTTCCACCTAGTGGTTCTCAGTTATCTCAGTCAGTTCTGTTAATATAAGTTTTAATACAGAATTATTGTTCCCCATTGAGCACATGAATGTGGTTATTACTCAGATGCTTCAATAAAGAGGAATGTATAACCATCAAGTATGTTAAATCTATATACCTGAAACCTACCATAGAGGGTTGTGTCACACAAATAACCAAAATTAACAGTTATATAATGAAATTCTTCAAAATGTTAAAATCAGTTGCACGTTAAAATTTGGTTTTTGATGCCAGATTATAATTCTGTCCCAAAAGAAAAGTGAAGTATAAGTCCAATAAACAAATAAATAAATAATTCTTAATGTTGATGTTTGAATTTCTGATGATAGATCTGCCATGAAAAATTATATGTCAACGGGCTAAATCAGACCTGACAAAGGGCCTTTCTGCACGACACTGTTATAGTGCGATTACTCCACTTTCAACCTCCTGTGGAATTCTGGGGTGTGTAGTTTTCCGAGGCCAAAGAGCTCTCTGGCTGAGAAGTCTAAATGCAAACTCTACGATTCCTTAAACTGCAAACCCCAGGATTCCATAGGATGTTGAAAGTGGAATAATCGCACTATAACAATGTTGTGCGGAAAGGCCCAAAGTGCAGCTCACAGGGTCCCACAAGGGTCAAAAACAATTTTTTTCAAATGCCTCTAAATACCCTAGTGGAAACATGGGTGGCATTCATTATGTCTCCCCCAGCCCCCTAACCTCTGGGCCAAATGAATGGAATTAATTTGAAGCATACTAAACCAAATTGGTCAAATGCAATTTGTTGGTAAAATTTGCATTCTGGCAAACAAACAAGGAGAATTTTTTTAACCTCTAATTCAATTACTCCTCCTTGCATGGAAATAAATCTTATCACCTGTAAAATATTGCAACAGGTGCAATATTGTTAACAAGACAGCTACATATAGCTGTTTCTGCAATTCAAAATCCACAAAGCAACAATACCTTTATGGCAACCAAAAGGTACCTGAATGTTGTGAATTCTAGAACTAACATTTGAGACAAAATGTAGGCCTGTGAGTCTAACATTATCACATTTGTCACCTGTATAATTTTTATTAATTTTTCATGTCTTTGCTTGATGAAGAAGCCAGTGAAGCTTCAAAAGCTTGCATGATGTATTTAGGGCATTTTGATTGGCCAATAAATGGTATTGCTGTTTTATGAGAACTGGATTTTGTTGTTTTTTGCTACATGGCCAACATGGCTACCCTTGAATATGTTTCCCAGTTATGAAACCAGCAGTCCTTTGAAAATTAATGTAGTAGTGATCAATCAGTGAAGATAATTACAAATGGAGATACAATGTCAAGTTTCGTAATAAATAAGAGGATACGGCAGGGGTGCCCCTTATCTCCATTATTATTTGTAGCTGTGGAAACACTGCTGATTGCTACAAATCAAGAATCTCAGATACAAGGATTGAAAATTAAGAATAAAGAAATAAAATACAAAGCATTTGCTGATGGTGTAATCATATTTTTAGAGGAACCTCAAGAATCAATCCAGCCAATGATGGACATGTTACAAAAATATGGACAAATGGCAGGATATAAGATAAATAGAGAAAAGACAATGATGATGACAGTAAATATGACAAAAAAAAAGAGCAAGTTGACCTGGAGAGAAGATCGGGATATTTATTTTATTTATTTTTATTTATTTATTTATTTGTATCCTGCCTCTCCATATGGATCGAGGCGGCGAACATCAATTAACTAAGAAAGTAAAATACTTAGGCATTATGATAACAACCAAAAATCAAGAATTATTTGACAACAATTATTTGAAGATATGGAAGGAGATTAAAAGTGAAATGGAAAGATGGAAGAATTTAAATCTGTCTCTCCTGGGGAAGATAAATGCTTTTAAAATGTCCCTACTACCAAAGCTTACGTTTCTCTTCCAGAATTTACCAATAATAGGAAGAGAAAAGATTTTTAAAGAATGGGAAAAAGAATTATGAAAATTTATTTGGCAAGGAAAAAAAACAAGAATAAGATTTAAAATATTACAAAACGCAAAAGAAAGAGGAGGTTTTGATGTACCATCACTAAAAACCTATTATCAAGCATGTTGTTTAGATATGATTAAAGACTGGATACAAGTAGAAAATACACCAATCAAAGAATTGGAAGGAATAAATAATAGGTTTGGATGACATGGATATCTATGCTATGACAAAATAACAGTGAATAAAGAATTTAATAATCATTGCTTTTGGAAGACACTATTGAAAGTTTGGCTACAAATAAAGCATAAATTTTATAGAAGACTTCCAGTGTGGACCTCACCTCAAGAAGCATACAAAATTGCTTTAACAAAACAAGGAAACTTACTAACCTATCAAGAGTTATTGAAATGAGAAGGAGATAAACCAAGAATGTGTACAGAAGAAGAATTAAAAGCTGCAGGGCATGAATTTAATTGGTTCCCATGGAGATAACTTAAAAAGAGATTTGAAATGGATCAAAAATTATATGGATTTGAGAGAAAAGAAAATGAACTAGATTTGATGATGAGGGGGGACCAGAGGAAAAGAATTTCTAAATTTTATAAATTATTGTTACAAAGAGAAATGGAATCAGAGGTTGTTAAAGATACAATGGTTAGGTGGGCACAAAACATTGGACATTCAGTTGAATTGGATACATGGGTGAGGGCATGGAAGACAGATATAAAATTTACATCAAGCTTAAATTTAAGAGAAAACTTTTATAAGATGTTACATAGATGGTATATGACACCAGAAAGACTGCAAAAAATAACTAAAAAGATGTTGGAAATGTGATGAAAAGGTGGGGACATCTTATCATATGTGGTGGTCATGTAAGATAGCAAGGAAATTCTGGAAGGAAATACATGATGAAATTCAAAGAATTTATAATGTAAATTTTGAAATGAAGCCAGAATTTTATCTGCTAAATATGCTTGGGCAACAAAGAGAAATAAGATGTCATCAGAAGACACTGTTATATCTGATAACTGCTGCAAGGCTGATATATGTGCAATATTGGAAAGAAAGGAAATATGTTGATATAGAAGAATGGAAATTAAAAGTCCTGGATATAGTAGAGACAGAAAAGTTAACATTTTCTTTGAGAAATAAACCTATCCAGAACTTTGAAAGGGATTGGAGAGAAGTTTTGGATTGGATAAAGACATAATATAAGAAAAGAAATAAGAATAAAGCAAGATTGTAAGTAATGCAATGTAATAATGTAGCAAGGTAAAATAATAATGTAACAGTATAACAAGGTAGTAAGGTAACAAAGCAATTGTCTAATAATATAAGATGTAAGAAATCCCTTGAGTAAGCAATAATTATGTATGAATGGAATGGATACATGCAGATTAAATTGGAAAACAAGCTTGGAAGTGAGGAGGGTTTTTTATTTTTAATTAAAATCTTTAATAAAAATATTTCAAAAAAATTAATGTAGTAAATTGTACATAAAGCAGTTTGTTCTCCAACTAAAGAAATAAGGCCAGGAATATATTCAGTCAGTTTTCAAACTGCTGGAAATGACTAAAGACTTGTATAAGTATGGAACAGACACATGCACATACACTATGCTGGATTAGGCTTCTAAAGACCTTTTTAGCACTAATAAAAGCTTTGGTGTCAAAATCTGAGAGGCAGTAGCAACTAGCAGGTGAGAAGAAGACCAATTCTAGGTTTTAAAGGACCTTCTCAAGGTGCTTGATGCCTTTCAGTGTGAACGGTATTAAGCTAGATGAACCAGTAAGTACTCTGAGCTCATATTGAAGTAATGTGATCAAAATTAATTGAGTGCTTGAAGTTTCTTCTATTCGTGATGTAATACCCATTATAATTTTTAAGTGGATAAAAGTAAAATATGTCTCTGACTGTTTTAAGGCTTTGAAATATAGATTATTCATGTTGAATCCTGATGGTGAGTTTGACAGAAGTCATTCCCTAGATCTCTGATAAGCAAAGAATTGTCTGTATGCCCAAAACAGCATCACACCATCTAGAAGGGGAAACACGAGACCAGATCAGAAGGCTTTGGATATTCAGTAACTGTTGGGGGGGGGAGTAGAAAAGTGGGTGGGAAAGCGGGGAATGAAATGGCGCAGTCTAGGAGGGCAAGCAGCATCATTGGAACTCTGAACTTGAGTCTTCCACACCTTTTCTTGCTGGTCTTACAAGCACTCTTAGTGTCCACTAAACAGCATGAGTGTCGTGGAGCCAGAACTTGCAGGGTTGTAGCCAGGATTACTTAATTACCAGGACTGGTTATATTATCTGCCTAGGGCTGCTGGAGGTGGCTGTTATAATTTTAATGGTTGTGTAAAAGAAAAAAATTCAATAGATGTTGCTTGTCACACAACCAAGCAACACCTGTTGAGATTCTGCAAAACCATGGTGCAGTTGTGCTCTCCAACTTTTACTCTGGCAACCTTTTAAGATGGCCACACATCTCCCCTTGGCAGGCCCTGTTCCTTTTAAATTTACTTGTGACTTGCTCTGGCCAAGTACAGATTTGAATTCTGGTCTCCAGAGTCCTAGTCCAGTGCTCAGACCACTGAACCACACTAACTCTTACACCTTGTACTTGGTACTTCCTCCTGGTAAAGATGAAAACTGTTAGAACCGGTTTGTTGATCTAGCTCAAATCAGCTGCCTGCATTTTTGGTCTCTTCTCCATGGTGTTCATCTGGAGACTGTTAAGATGCATGCAGACCTGTGCTTCAAAATTCACCACAGCTAAGCTAGGATTCACTGTGCTGTCATTTCTGCACTACACTGTTATGGTGCTGTTATTCCACTTTCAGCATCCTATGGAATCCTGGGGTTTGCAATTTTGGGAGCGGCATTTAGAATTCTCAGCCAGAGAGCTCTTGGGCCTCAGTAAACTACAAACCCCCGAATTCCATAGGATGTTGAAAGTGGAATAATAGCTCTGTAAGTGTAGTGCGGAAATGGCCAAAGGGGCTGGATCCAGGTATCCGTCTGAGAAAGAGGGCCTGCGCTGACTGACACCTCCTTCCCTTCCACAGCTCCTCTGCGCTTCTTGCAATGGCTCCCTCTAGAGTTGCCTAAATAGGCTGCAGTGAAGGGAGTCTGAGGGAAGAAGAGAAGAAGAACCGGGGACAGCTTTTGGCGGGATTTTCCGTGAGATGAGCCGGGCCGGAGTGTTTGTTGTCCCTTTGTGTCGAGGGTGACAGAATCATTTCTCTGCATGGTTTTTATTTGGGGCGAGGGCAGCACTCCTTTCCTGAGGTAAAAAGTTGTTTTAAGGCCGCAGGCGGGTCGCGGTATACAGAAGCTGGGCATGGTTGTGTGAATTCTATTTTTGTCACTTTGCCTGGCTCTGCCTTTTAAAACGAACAGCTGCGTTTTATCACGAACTTCGGCTGGTTTTGCGGGTGCCTGAGAACGACACCACTTTCTAAAGCAAATCTCTTCGTTTTCAGATTAAAAAGCCGTCCATTTTTTTTAAAAAAAGAACCCTCCCTTTTGACAAAAGGAAGTTTCCAAGTTTTCTAGGTAGAAAAAAATGACCATTAAATCTTTTCCCCCTTTTAGGATATAAGGGGGGCACAGCTGGTCGGACTTCCCAGGACCCCCAAGGGCCACTGCTACGTTTTGTTGTTGTGTATTTTCGAGTCGTGTTCCGACGAGTGTGTTATAGCGCGATTATTCCACTTTCAACCCTGGGGTTTGCAGTTTAGGGAGGGGCCCGCCGGCCCCTCCCTAAACTGCAAACCCCAAGATTCCATAGGAGGTTGAAAGTGGAATAATCGCGCTATAAGAGCGTAGTGAGGAAATGGCCATAGTTAGGGCGACTCTAAGGCGGGCCTATTACGAGGTTTTCTGGGGCTGAGAGTGTGTGAGGTGCCCAAGGTCACCCATGGAGAAAAGTGAAACTAGGCTTGAAAAACTAACTGAAGAAATTCGTTTCTTGAAAAGTGGAATTAGAAATCTGCAATGGCACTGATTGGATTGAACAAATCCCCCCCCCTCCATTTTAGGTAGGTTAGCAAATAGGTTGCGTAGAGTGGTAGATTTGAGGACTGAAGAGAACCTTTATGCGAAGGGTAGTGAAAAATACATGGCAGTAATTGGGCATTTCCTTGTCCGTTTGGGAATACGTTGGTGAAATGTATCTCCACCCTAACAAAAGATAGATCCAGAATTAGCTTTTCGTCTGAAAATTTCCTCAGGAAACTTGACGCTAAAGCCGTTTGGAATGTAAGAGTAGGAGTCGAATAGTACAGTACCATTGATTGGGTTAGGCAGAACTGATAGGTGGCTCCATAGCTCAGTGGTTAGAGCACTGGTCTTGTAAACCAGGGGTCGCGAGTTCGATCCTCGCTGGGGCCTCAGCGTTTTTGCTAATTAGTTTTTTTCCCCTTCTCCCTTTTAAAAGAAATCTTTGTGAATACAAAACCATGCAACACACTGCAAGAATTTAAGGTTCTTTTTGCTCCTCACTGCTGCTTCGCTTTGCTAAACGGTGAAGCGGTGTGGCTTTATTGTTTCTCAAGTCCCCAAACCTTCTTGCACAAGTACAATAAAATTGTTATTATTTATTTATTTATTTGGGAAGGGAAAAGATGCAAATCTCATTCTTGTTTTGGAGGGATACATCCAAAGTGAAAATAGTAATTAACCAGATTCCACTGGGGGAAAAATAATGGAGGTTCAAAAAGATAGCAGGAGACGCTGTTAGTGCAAAAGCAGTAGTTTCAGCTGTCGTTCCACGCTGTAGCCAGCAGGTGGTGATGCAGAGCAAGCAATCTTCACAGTCCTGTCTGGTGAAAACTGCCTTGTGGGTGGCTGCGGATTCATGCGAAGGAAAAACAAACCAACGGTGTTGTATTTGTTTTAGCTTTCTGCTAAAAATATTCTAAAATGTTTGCTTTAACCTTCATGTGCAAGCAGATCCGTTCAACCAGTGAGACGCCCACCTTGGCAAAGCGAAAGGTACTACATTATCAAAAGGCAAAAGTGACCATGTCCAGAATTTGAGATCGTCAACAAAGACTTTATCGCATGTCCCACCACATCGAGAGGTATGGCTGGTGAGAGCAAATGAGACAGGGCTTTGTCTTTAACAGCAGCCCCTCGTTTGTGGAACAACCTCCCCAGGGGAAGCAGGCTGGCCCTATAGGTATTGAGCTCCAGGCAAGTTGCCAAGATTGTATTCATTTATATGATGTGCATAATGTGTGTATGTGCCTTGAAGTCGCCTGTCAACTTACTGCAACAGGAATGCACAAGAGGTGGCTTGCCAATTCCTTCCCCTGAAATATAGTTGCAATATAGCCTACAAATACCATACCTGGTATTTGGTGGTGGTGTCCCATCCAGATACTAAAAGAGCTGGCCTTGTTTAGCTACCTAGATCAGAGGGGAGCTTACGTGTACAAAGTACCCAATCCCCAGATACCTGATAAGTTTCCCTAGAGGTTTCATATTGATACTGAACAAAGGATGAAATCTTGTCATCCTTCAGTTTAACAGCTACAGAGCTGACAGGAGTCCCTCCGTGCTGCTCTCTGGAGTAAAAGTCAGAATAAACCTCACATGGCTTACAAAAAAACAGAAGCTAAAATGTCTTGTGTGTGTGTAACATGGGATATCATTTTTGGAGCTCAGAAGCAGAAACATAATGAATACTTTTCATAAATAAATATACAACTGGGCCTCCACATTTGCTAGGGTTAGGTGCACAGGAACCCCGCAAAGTGGAAAAACTGCAAATATCAAAATGTGGGTGGGTGGGTGGGTGGGTGGGTGGGTGGGTGGGAAGGAGGCCAAGGCATAATGAAGAGAACAGACACCAGAGAACAGGCACCCAGGGTCCAAACCAAGTCAGGGAAAGAGAGTGGGTTGGCATGGTGACCCCATACTTCCTCTCACTGGTCTCCTTCCTTGGGCTCTAAACTATCCTCAGCTAGCCAGGTAGCAGCTGCTGAAGGAGGAAGAGGAGGACGACCAGAGTGAGTTTTTAAAGTGCTGTGCAGCCTAATTAGAGTCACTGAGAGGGAAAGTTCCTCCAAGAAAGAAGTACTTGAGGTGGAGAGTCAGAGGTTGAAAAAACTCGCAAATAATCAGTTCTGTGAAAGTTAAACCAGCAAATGTGGAGGGCCGACTGTATAGTGTTCTAGGCATCCTAGAATAGTCGTAGTCCAATCAGGGCTCTTGGGGAAGAGGGGACACGATTCAGCAACTTCTTCCCATTTTGTGGACTTCACATGCTATTTTACCAACTCAGCACTGTATGGCAATAGAGAAGGCCTATTGTATTGTGTATGTGAGGGCATTTGTCTTGTGTATGTGATTTGAAAGAGTGGGAAAAGAAAACAGGTCTTACTACCTTTGTCCCTCATTCTTTTTCTGATATATACTTTTACAGTCCTGATAGGAAGCAGGGATGTCTAGTATTTCCAGTCAAATTCCTCTTTCCCTTGACCTTTAATTTGTTGTTTGGAGTAACACCTTACGAATTCTGTGTCAGCTGTTTACTACCATAGATCTATAAAATCTACCTTATATCTGGTTCCTTTGAAATAGGGATGTAGCACTCTAGATTTTGTTTGACAACTCCCATCATCGATGACTATTGGTAGTATTGATTTGAGACAGGCACTGGTATCCAGCAAAATCTGGAGGGCCACAGATTCCTTATATTTGTTGTAGACACTTTTGCTGTCTCTTTGTAGTATGGGTAAGGCATCTTTTTCTTCAGTTGAGGAAACCTGGGCCAAAATCTGTTGGGACCTCGATTCTGTCAGTGGATGTGACAGGATGGTAGGTGGAGCTTCAGTTGTAATGCTTACCTTTGTTCAGCCTTTCCATCCAGATATTCACCTTCTCCAGCATTTGAAATATATCTTTTGTCTTCTTTGAAGTTTTCAACTGCAAAATAGTAGTCTATAAACATAATCCTTAATGTGTTGTAAAAGCATGCTCATTTTCATGATGGAAAGTACAACATTTCTTTTGATTAAAAGTTATTGCCTTACAAGCGACTCAAAGAAACAGAAATATTTTGATATCTTTATTTTTATCCAATATTTAATTAAATGAACAGAAAAAAAAGAGATAAGATTCTCCAGTAGAAAGAATGTTACAATTGATAAAAGAAATTAAAACTGCCTAGTTATTACAATTAAAACAAAACCAGCTGGGCAATTTTGTTAATTGTGTTCCTTGTTGTACAATTGGAAATCTAAGAGGAACATTAGACTATAGAGTCCTCTGAGGTACAACCAGTGTTCCTTACTCACTTAGACCTTGCCTTTTATCCCTCAGACAACCATTTTGTGCCTCAAAGCTCTTTTACAAAAGATTTTGGAGTGGTTTTCATTATGCTTTTCTGAAAGAAGTGGGATTCAGTTGGCCCCCCAGATGTTGGACTACAACTCCCAGCAGCCCTAGCCACCATAGGGAACAATGAAGAAATCTGGAAGTTACAGTCCAAGAAATGTCATATTATTCCCATCGCCACTTTTTGCCATGAGAAAGCAAGCAAGCAATGGAAACCCATTATTTCCACAGCTGTAGTCTCTAGCACAGCATTACCGTAAATGGTAACCAGATTACCTACATGAATTGATAAAATGGTCCTTCGAGTCAGAATTCTACGAAGTATCAACCTAGACAATGTCTGGGTAAATTACGCTCCTATTGAAATGTATGCCTTGCATCTGTTACAGGCAAAAATCTTATGCTATGGTTAAATATGTATTGTATATATTCTGTGTGAAAACTACATGCTGATCTGATTCTCTTAAGTAGGATGAAAGTGGAAGCAGGGGGAGTCGCCCAGCAGTCCCAACTACCTTCCAACCACTTGACTTTTTGATGTATATTGGAAATTCAAAGGGTGTTTCTTGGGCTCACCCTCTTTCTTTTTTTCTTCTTTGTCTGTACTTTCACCTTAGTTGCTGACCTCGTTTTGGGAACCCGAGGAGATTTCTTTTTGGCTCTCCTTAACTGTGAGCCTTTCCTCTTGGGTGAGGATGTTGCTGCCTTGGACACATGCGGAGTCTTCTGCTTTTCTGCCTTGGACCCCTGGGCCTTGAGAAGTTGTGCCGTTTGCTGCTTTTTATCTGCCTTCACTGGCTTCTCTGTCTTACGTTTAGTTGAGTGTTTGTGAGATAGAGGCTTCTTAGATGTGCGGGGTGGTTCAGTGGAGTTAAATCTGGGAGACTGAGTTGTTTTAAGAAGTTCTTTGAGCACTTCAAGGACAGTCTCTGTGAAAAGATTTTTTAAAAAATATTTCAACAAATTGATTTGGCATGAAGTAGAATGGACAATTCTTTTAACAGAATTTTCCCTGTTCGCCCCACCTCCATCTTCCACAAGGAATGGGAGAGCAAAGTTGTAAGAGGAGCCATATTGGACAGGAAAGGCCTTTCTCTGCTGCGGCATTAGAGCAGAGTGGGAATCTTGTGATCCCTAGGGCTATTTTTGCAGCCCCCTGATCTTTCCTATACCATTCCTAGATGTCTCTAGATGTTCTAGAGTGATGTCTGTATTGACACTCTAGTCCTTTTAGTATAAAAGTGTTTACCCAGCATTTCGTTTTTTTAAACAAATATGATTTACAAATTTACAGATACAATTTTAAAATAAAGAAAAAGAGGGAACACAGCAACAAGCCATAATGGTTGCACGGCAGAAGGAGAATATTAGAATAAACTTTTCCAAAACTTCAAATAATCAGCAGAGGGAATATATGGAGAATCTTCTTTAATGGCTTACACAATCAAAACCATAAATGTACAAGTGCATTGTTATTATTATTCCCTCACAAAATTTTCAAGTTAGGGGTAAGTTCTTCAAGCAGAGCCAGTTTCAACCTAGCCTCTGAGAACAGCTGCTTTGGAGTCTTATTTCCATTCTAGCCACTGGGAATAGTATTTTAATCAAGGCTTTATGGGTGAGAGCCACGGGGCCCACAGTTGATATGAGGCCCCTGGAAGTCCCATACAGCCCTTTGTGGTCCTTGGAAATCTCAACCTTCCCAGCTTTATTAAAAATGGTAGAAAGAGGCAATTTTTTTTTTTACCAAAACAATGACTCCAGGGGCTGTGATTTTACATTTCAACATTGTTTTGGGCTTAGGATCCAAATGTGACCTTTCAGATGATCAAAGTCACCAATCAATTTTAGAAAGTATCTTGGCTGTTTAGGCTTGTGCAGAGGGGACAGCATTTGTGGGCAAAACCATATGCCCTGGAAGTTCTTGGTGTTTGTTTGTTTTTGTTCTTTTATGGGCTTTGAGAGGGGGATGGAAGGCAAGAACTACACTTGCTCCTCCCAAGGGTAATATGTGACCCTTTATCATATCATAGAATTCCCATCCATTGTATAATGAATTATAATTAGGACCCTTTGGATCAAATTTGTCCTTCACCTAAACAGGCATAAAACCCATTTGGCTGGAATAGATACAGCCAGTAATAAGTGAATATATTCTTTTAGCTAGACTAAATGTACAGATTTTAACATCCTAATTAAGAAAGGCAATGGAGTAAAAGGAGTCTGGAGGTAGGATATCTATACCTGCCTTGGATATCATCACTACCCTTGTTTGTTTCCAGTTGTGTATAGCCTGAACTTCCTGTAGGTTTGTCATTATGAAACTTTAATAAATTAAGAGCAAGAACCTCTTTAACTGTCATAACAAAACTCTGCAGTAGTCATCCAGACCAGGATATTTTCTAAGTTTACCCCTTTCTACTCCTTTTCCTCAATAGAGGCATTTGCTCAGATGTTTAAAAGTTGGCAATTTCACTTACTGTGTTTACATATACCTTCAGGTCTCCTGTCAACTTATAGTGACCCCATAAATTTTTCATATTTCTTTCTTTTTTTTATTGTACTGTCTACGTCCCACCTGTTATTGTTGATTTTTATTCCATTGTGTATTCATAAAGAGTATTTTTAGTCATATTTATTCTCCATCAGCCTGGTATCCATAAGGAAAAAGGACAGCATAAAAATTACTTGTATAAATAAATGACAAACAGATACTTCCTTTTGGTGTGCTTTGACATTTGTACTACGTAGTCAAAACAAAAATTAAAAACCCAACCTCTGTCAACTTACTTGTACGTGGGGTGAATGGGATTCGCTTGCTCTTTGTTTTCACTGGAACAGGCTTCTGTTTACATTTCCCTGGTGGAGCTCTCCTAGAAAACAGATTCAGTCACAAATATATGTGGACATCTGAGAGTGGATAATGGACTTGGTTTCTTTCTGACACACTCTTTCTAGATGTAGGTCATATACACCAGCCTTTTTGTTAAATCATGAGACTGGTGGGAGAATGGCAGAAAGCCTGAAGGAACTTTCTCTGTTACTTTTCTCCGTTACAACAGCTGACTGCAGAACTAAACCTGTTCCAGCCTTCTCCAACTAGGTGCACTCCAGATGTGTTGGATTACAACTCCTGTCACTTCAGCCAAATATTTTATTTTTAAAAAAATCCTGCCTGACTCCCAGTATGGGATTCAAGCTGACTCACAATATAGACTACAACAAAATTTGGTTGAAAAACAATCATTACAATTAAAAAGGCTTTTAAAAGTAAATGAAATTCCTTTTTGTTTTAAAAGTACTAATTTAAAAGTTAAAAAATGTAACATAGAGAATAATGAAATGACAATCACACAACTTGCATATACCTATTAGAAGACTTCTACAGCATGCCCTGGATGTTCTGTCTGGGAATGATAGGAATTGTAGTCTAACACATCTGGAAGGCAGAAGCTGAGAGAAGGCTGGAATAGGGTATAGGTCAGAACATAGAAAGTCCTGAAAGTTCATCTAGATTTCCTCCCTAACAGGCCAATGATTTAATAGAACAGCCTGGTGCAGTGCGTCTGTACACACAGGCCCACTCCTATGCCTCTTGCACAGATAGAATTTAAGAAAGCCTGGACAGTGCATTTGTCCTCTCTGAAGAGTGAGACTTTGTCTCCTTTAGAAAAAAAAAGTTCCCTCCATGCTTCCATGTGATTAATATGGGATTGCTTAGTTATTAAAAAAAAACAACCCTGGAGGTATTGAATTGATCTGAAAGAATGTCTTACTGGATTAATGTCCTTTGTCATAATTTCTGCTACATCACACAAAAGAGATTGCCCTAATCTCTGCCTTCTATTGTGGAAAAAAGATGTATAAGAAAGTGGCTTGAAAAGAGGCATACAAAGGGATTATGGCATCAAAAAAGTTTGTTTAGGTCCTAGGCTTAAATTTCATGTGGCTCACAAATTCATGTGGCCTAATTCAAACGCTCCCTGCATATGATCAATTGAGCCCCTTCCATACCAAATTCTGCTTGGCAAGAAGAGGGGCAGAGAGACTAAAAAAAAAAACCATGTGAGTCTCCATTTGGGAATTGCAGGGGAGAAACTTTGAAAACTCTTATCTGTTTCTATTCAAGAAGTCTCTGTATTGTCAAGGCCAGTTGAATAGTGGAGTTGGGGCTTGCAAGGTCAAACGCCTGGGACTTTTTGATGAGCACGAACTATGGCATCATCTGCCACCACCACCATCAGCGCCACCCTTGAATTCTCTGTTCCCTCTGGGTTTAGCTATACACAGAGACACACACACACCGGGTAACAAGAGGGGAAATGGATTTTCCCAGTAATGATGTATTGGTACAAGCTATCCCTGTAGTAATCCAATGTATTTGCAAGTGGCTTTACAGAAGATCTACTCCTGGTAGAAATGAAAACCGCTAGAAATTGTTTCAGATCAACACAGCCAACTGTACTTTCAGACTCTGAGAGATGTTGCTGTAGAGACAGTTTGGTGGGTAGCCCCCACCAATGACAATTTTACTACTGGTCAGGGCTGAAGACAAGTGTAGGTATTGAGTAGAAGTCAAACTGGGTAACTTTACCTTTGGTTGGAGTGAATGAACTCTCAGAACATCAAGTTCCATATTAAGAGACTAAAACAGGTGGCACAACAACAGCAACAAAGTGGATGACCTACCCAATTTTATTTCTCTCCTGCCCACATTGCCTTTGGCATTGCCCGCTACTGACATGGTCCACAGGACAGAATACCCATGAAGGAATGCAGCCCTTGAGTTGTGAAAAGGTGCCTACCCCAGTCTTAGGAGACACGTAAGATGCAAACAGCCTCCCAAAAGTTGTACCAAATGTCCCTTAGTCCAGGTACAGAGCCATGTATCATGCAGGAAAATAAAATCATAAATACTGTGTTTATCTCCTGAATTCCTTCCTATATTATTTCCTATATTAGGAAGGCCTAATATTTCCCTATTTCATGCTCTGATTAATGCTTAATATATTTCTGTATATCCATTAACAAAAGGAAGTAAAGAAACAGAGGATATGAAATATGATTTGTTGTTGATATTTTTAATGTGGCCTGCAATTACTTGGAACCTCTAACTTTTTAACTTTGGTCAACAGCTTCCATGTTTGTACTAGACTTGTTCCTGAACTTGAGACAAATTCTATGCTCAGTCTCAGTTTCAAAATAAATACAAACTAAAATAAATACCACGCAAGGATGCATTTTCATCTGTTTTCCAGACTAAGGATGTGTCAGTGTACACTGTGAGCCACTTTTCCTTATGCACCAGTAAAGATAGGATTCTTTATTGCAGTCTGTCTGAACTTGCACTTTTCACATGCACCATTGACCATGCAAGCTAGCTGTGATGGGAATTGTAGTCCAACACATATGGAGCGTGCTAGTTTGTGAAGGCTGCTTGGGGCTTTGTGTGAAAACTGGTATTAGGAAAATAGAGGTTGCTCAGAGTACATAAAATGCAAAGCAGGTGTCTAACGGAGTCCTTCTCTAAATTTTGCTGGACAATGGGAAGGTTTCTCTGAAAGAAAAGCATTGGTAATAACTGGAAGCAGTGGTTGTGGACATACAGAGGAGCTATAGCATTAGGTGTAGCAGTTCATGTTATCCTCCTTTGCCATGTGGGAACATTCTCATGCTCCACAATAATAATGAGTATTGCTTTTGTAATACCTGTGAATTATTCATTTGGCCCACTGGGTGTGGAAACCCTAGGGAAGGGGCTGTACTTACTTGCTGAATTTAAAAGAGAGGGATTGCATCCAACTGTTGCAGTAATAGTGAGCAGCATAGGCAAAAGTGTCCTTCAGTCAAGTCCTGCACTAGCCCCTCATTGGATGCACAGAACTTTTGGGATAATGCATATGCTTCAAATTTAATATACCATTTGTGGTGTTGTTCATATATCTACTATATAAAAGTCAAAGTTTGTGAGTGATCTTCTGTTTGTCTGTGTCAGGCAGGCACAGATCTCATATGACTGGCTGTGTGAGGTGAAAAGACCTCATATGATTGGCTGGCTGTGAAGATTCTATGGAATCCTGGGGTTGGGAGGGGCCTTTAGAATTCTCAGCCAGAGAGCTCTGAATAGACCAGTTGCTATGGAGACGAGGCCTAGCAGCAAGCCCCCCCAGGAACTCAACCTCTGTATATTAACTGAATACAGACTGGATTGGGGAATATGGGCAAAAGTTACAGATGCTAAACAACACAGTTTTGGGAATTAGAGATATAGGATCTCAAATCTGTATATTTCAACTGCATCTAACGCCTAAGGTAAGGTAATTCCTAAGGTATTTCTAACAAGTGTAACCTGTGAGAAAATAAAATCCCAGGCAACACCGAGTAAATATGCTAGTATTTAGAGAGGGAGGGAGGGAGGGAGGGGAGGGGTTAGATATATATTTGTAGGAGCTTAAAGCTGACTGTTTGGCAATGTTCATTTCTAGTTGGCCCCTGGAACCTTGAAAGAAGTGCACCTTGTCACTCTGTGTACTGCATGCAGACCATCTTAACCAGAGCTAAAAGCAAAAATGTATTATTATTATTATTTATTTATTATTTATTTGTATCCCGCCTCTCCATATGGACCGAGGTGGTGAACAACTTACAAATAGCATGTATTTCTATACATGCCCCCACCAAGCTGGGTACTCATTTTACTGACCTGCGGAAGGATGGAAGGCTGAGTCAACTTTGGAGCCCGGCAGGATCGAACTCATAACCTTGTGGCTTGCAGTACAGGCATTTAACCACTGCACTTTTTGGACTGTAACTCCCTGAATCCCACAGCAAAACACCATGCTGCTCAAGGAATTCTGGAAGTTGTAGGCCAAAAGATAACATTTTTGAGGTGTGCCCACAGCTACTTAAATAGTGTTGCCCTCATAATAGCTCAGTAGCTTCTGTCCGTTGAAGGTCATAATGTAGTCATTCATTAGAAAGGCAGGGCTTGAATCGAGCAAGGCATGAATGTTAATTGTAATACAAAAGGGCAAAATCAATTGGTATAGATCCATTGTAAAATGTACACGTTCAGCCTTGACTCGGTTAATAAACTACCTGTGAAATCCTGTACTTGTCTACTCAGAATTAAGCACCATCAAGTTCCATGGTGCTTACTCCCAAGGATGTGGGTACAAGATTGCCGTCTGAAGCCCAATAATGTCCAAATAGTGCAGTCCACCAAGAGTCAACATAATTTACATAGTCATTGACATACAAAGTTTCTCTTGATTCAGTAAGTCTACTCTGGCTGGGACTAACAATTGGACTTAGCCTAAGTGTTATTCTGAGAAATAAGTTGTTATGCTGTGAGAGAATGATACTACAACGGCTTTCTGAACATATTTAATTCCTTATGCATATGTGATTCTGCTTCCTTTCCTTTTTGAAGATGTACTGCCATATGATTAGAGAGTGGGAGTAGGATTCAGAAGACCCAGGTGCAAATCTTCACTCAGCCATGAAGCTCACGGGGTGTCACTGGGCCACCTATGAACATTTAGCCTAACCTACTCCTTAGAAATGTCATGAATTAAAAGTACCAACCTTGCGGGATCCACAAATTTGTAAACTGAGCCATGTGGAGCATAGGCACTGGGGTAAGATGTAGCCATAAAATATAGTTCACCTAGAGACAATAGAAGGAGAGAGAGAAAACCAGTGTTATGAATGGTTTCAGACACAACTGGAATCAGTGGTTGAGTAGGTTGCAATTCCTCTACATCAGAGGTGAGCAAAGGGCAGCACTCCAAGGGTGTTTTTCTGGCCCTTGATCTTTCCAAACTTCCTGGACTGCTCTTCTTCTGGCCCCCTAAAAAGGACGGCATTTTCTCTTATGAAAGCCTACAGGAAGAGTTCACTCTTAGAATAGGTTGCAAGTCCCACCCTAACCCATGCACTGTTTGTTTCCCATTAAAAATACAATTTTTTCAAACCCAAAAGTTTGCTTTCGGTTTTGTTTTTTCCCCATCCTTGGCAGTTGGTGCAGCCACAGAAAATTGGTTCTCTGACCAACCCTGTTGTCCACCCCTTTTCTACATAATCAAGGCTGGCACAAATTGCGACCTCCCAGGTGAATCCAGCCATGTACTATAACTTGCAGAGTACCTATTTCTTTGCCATTTGGTCATTTCTACAATTCCAGGCAAGCATAAAAACAGGAAGCTTAGAGCTTGTGGTAGGCCACATTATATGATTGATAAATTGTCTTTGGTTTGGTGGGATAGATGCTGAGCAGGCCTGATTTAATAAGCAATTTAGAAGAGCCCTAGAGGCAATGTGGCATACCAGTCTGAGTACTGGACTAAGACTCTGAGAGAGTAGGGTCTGAATTGCCACTCAGCTGTGGAAACCTACAGGATGCCTTTGGGCAAGTCACACTCCCTCAGCTTTTCTGTACACCTCCTCTGAATAAATCTTGCCAAGAAAATCTTGTGATAAGGCTGCCTTATATCAGAGTTGACTTAAAGGCACATAAAGATAACAAATGACTTAGACCAATAGTCCACTAGAATCAGTCTCTTGTATGATATCATGGCTAGCCAGATACTTCTGGGATATCTGCAAGTGAGTCCTAAGACAATAGTTCTCTCCCTTGATTTCTCTCCAAGAATTAGTATTCAGTGGCATAACCATGGTGGCCAAGGGATTGGACATCATAAGGTGCAGAGTGCTTTAACATATCTCTTCCCAGTTTTTGTTTCCATAAGAATGCTACACACCACTCCCATGCATCAATGAGTGTAAGGGGAAAACCTCCCATTGCCATCAATGGGAGGTTTGTTTGTTCAGCCCTAAATGCTAATTGCCAGATGGGGAAGTATGCAATTTTTACTGAGATCACAGCATGGGAAGGAAGGCTTACCTTCCTCCATTCCCACATGCTGTAGTGTCAAAGTCTATCCTATTTACCTCCAAACTTGTTTATTTTTTGAAGAAAACAGGACTTCATCGGTAATAATCATACCATTAGTGTCACAGTAAATAGACCTAAAATTACCATTCAGTCATTTACTCTCCTGGGTTTATGCTTTGTTTTGTTTAAAAGAAGAAATCACTACTACCACCACTATAAAGCTATACTGCCTATAGAAGGGGTACTTTTACAATCTCCTCCATTGAACAATTTCAGTAGCTAAAGAGGTATTAGTAGCAAACATTACCTGCTTCATCTTCAGCAAAGGAGATAATATATTTGCTGTAAGAGCTGACCAGCCCTGGAAAAGCACAGGCTACAGTGCTGCCAATGCAAATGTCTTGCTTCTTCCATTTGTTTGTTCTCTCATCTTCCCGCAAAGCCATAAGTCGCCTGGATGAAAAAAACAAAACCTTCTGTGTTTCATGGTTTCATAGTTCCATGGAGCTTAAGCATTAGGGGAATAATGTTGCTGGTACTGTTGGAATTGACAAGACTTACAACTTTAGTCATTATGGGGTTAATTGGTCTATTGGTGTTATAGAGGACCTTCACCTGCTACTGTTATTGGAAGTAGTTGTAAAAGCTCTATCAGAGTAGCATTCTCTTAGTGAACATTCACTTCTTGATTTGTTGTTGCTGCAGTTTGTATCATATCTTGCTTCACTGTGGTATTGTATTATGATATATTTTGTATTTGTATTTTAACTTGCCAAAGTTGCTCATGTTCTCCTTTAACCTTTTGTACATTAAGAACCTATATGCTATTTTTATCTTTTAACTAGAATATATAAAAGACTATTTCTCTTTCCCTATTTTGTCTTCTGAATTTCCTTTTTTATTTACAACAGGTACATCTCTAGTAAAGAAAGGGCAAGAGGGGATCCCTTCCTGGACCCCTTCTCAACTTAAGCCTTCCTTCAGCTTGAACCAGGGTGGTCCTAAAATATTTTTGATAATTGCCATTTAGTGTTTAAATTCAAAAAAGCAAGGAAATGAGGAGGCAGCAGACATGCCTCCTTGCCATTCCCTTGCCCTTTGCTCCAGCATGTGTTCCTTTCTTCTCTGCGCCCAGGCAAAAGGCAAGGGAATGGGAGGAGGAAAATGGGAGGGAGAAGCATGTGCATGCCTTGTGAATAATCAAACCTGCAAAGGTCAAACCCATGAATGTGGAGGGAAGATTGTATAATACATTTAAGTATAAATAGAACCACTTGTCTTCCTTACCCAGTCATAAAATCACCAAAAATGTAGAGGCCATTGAGGTTTGGAGACTCACACCCTCTATAGACATATCCTCCAGTGACTGATTTTCCCACAGAGTGTCCATAGGCAAATATTGGAAGTATATCATCTGTTACAATAGAGAACACACAGGGGGCCACAGTTACCCATCACTGTATTACACACTAGCACAACCTCGGTAGGAAACCTTTGGCCCGTCCAGACATGTGGGGATTACAGCTCTCACATTCCCTTACCATTTTCCATGCTAGGTGCAAATTCTGGGAGCTAATATCCAAAACACCTGGATGGACATACACAGTGTTCTAGGGCCCTTATTTGGTTGTCTCCATTTTAGCAAAGCCATTTTCAGAAGCCATGGACTTAAAACACTTCGAAGTTAGCAAGGAAAATTCTTAACCCCTTTCCAAGCATGGTTTCCTCACTTTAAATCTCCCCCCACCCCCATTTGTCAACTGTTCTTTGGCTAGCTAGAGAACTGGAGTGCACGTAACAGTATTATTTATTAAGTGCCTATACACCTCCCACACAGGCACACAGCTGTAGAAGAAATACAACTGCAGTATAATAACTGACCAAATACTTTTACAAATAAAAGAGGTGGCTTCAAGGAATCTGTTAAAAATAACCAGTCACTTCTTTACCTAAGGATGAATTTTGACAAAGCTTGATATCATAGCATTCAAAGCCTTCTTTAGCTCTCCAGCCATAGTTGCCACCTTTAACAATTATATCCACTTCTTCAAACTTGTTCTGGCCAACATCTCCACAGAATATTCTTCCCCTTCCTTTGTGAGTGAGTGGGTCACCTCTGTCCACAGAACACCTCCACATGTTCCTCACCCCATAGGCATAAACTTCTGGTAGAGCTTTAGGGTCAGAGGAAAAAGGATTGTCAGAGGGGATGCGGTAAGGTTTCCTGTCGGAGCTTCTTCCATCCACATCTATCCGCAAAACTTTTCCTAATAAACTACTCCTGAGAGAAAAATCAAGGCAGAAGACAATTACTAATTTCATTTAGTTATTTTATTACATTTTATACTGAAAAAAATAGTCAGGGCAGCTCACAGCTAAAAGGAAATTAAGCAACCAGACTTTACAATCAAGAACCAATATGTATCTAAACAGTTTTAAAGGATATTCTGAAGAAAAGATGTATCTTCCATTGCTTCCTAAAAGCAGGAAGATGGAACTGGTCACAGATCTCAGGGGAGTGCATTCCCCAGTGTGGGAAAATAATAACAATGGCAAAGAAACAGAAAACACTGAAAGGTGATTTTTAAGTGAGGTAAAGATGGAGCTAGCGTGGTGTAGCAGTTTGAGCTCTGGACTGGAACTCTGGAGACCGGGGTTCGATTACCTGCTCAAACATGGAAACCTACTGGGCAACACACTCTCAGCCTCCAGAAAACCCCTGTAGTAGGTTCACTTTAGGGTTGCCATAAGTAGGAAGCGACTTGAAGGTACGCAACAACAACAAAGAATGATCATTTTGTTTTGTTTAAACTGACTTAGAAGATGTGCCTACTGGTAACAAATTTATTACTACGTCTAAGTAAAGGCTGCATGAGGCAAAACTAACCCCAAACCAAAACCATGATAGCATCCTACTCCATAGCCAGAATCAGGTTAGACTGGTAGTTGAATCTTACTTCAACATGGCAAACTTCTTTACAGCACTGTAGGGCTGTGGGCCAACAGTAGATTCAAGGGAAATTGAAGTTGGGGGCTATTGTCACTCCTAGTGGTGGAGTCATCCTTTTCAGTTGCTAAAAATTGTAATAGAAATTTGCCATAGCATAGGGCGAAGGGGGAATGTTTGTAACTTCTGTATGAAATTGCTTGTATCCAGCACATTGAAACTTTAAAGCATACATATTTGTTGGTTTTAAAATGTCATCACACTTTTATCAAGCTGAAGTCTTTCAAAGCAGCTAGAAACAAAATATTTTTAAAAATATATGTAAAAATAGTTATAAATAAACTATGATGAACTATAAGTGTCAGCCAGGTTTTTTTTTAAAGCACTTACAAATACAATAATAAATACAGATGTTTAAAATATCTAAAGCATTTTGCATTGATGCCAATAGGTACGCGTCCTTTTCTGTGTACCTAAATTATGGAGTTAATTATGTAATATTCCGTACAAACTTATATAGCAGATGCTGAAACTGTTATTCAGGTTCTTGTTCTTAATACTATATATACAAAAGAGGGATTTGATTCTTCCTCTGTCTACTTTTTTGCGCATCAGATTCTTCCCCATCATGGCTTTTTAAAATGTCTGTTTGGGCAAATGTCTATTTGAAGCCCAATGGGAGATTGATTTGGTGTAGAGAAACAGCAGACAGGAAAGGACCACCATAGTTTCTTCTCTTTACCATATCTTACTCTAAAGTGAACCTCCCTGATGCTGCTCTTTTTTTTTTCAAAAGGGCAACTGAACACCCTCCCCCCCAAAAAAGACACCTTCTTACAAGCACTTGATGGCAAAGTATATTTTGACCTGTCTGACTTTGATAAGCAGACCTCATGGCTTTTTAAAACATGTGTGGAGTTTTTAAACAATCATACTGAAATTATCATATTTGGAGATAGAATGAGATGTATACCTCCTCAGTAGCATTACAGCTTTCTTTTATTACATGACTATGAGCACACTAACTGCAATGTGTCAATATTTACTTAAAACAGGGGTTGAAAATCTGTGGCCCTCCAGAAGTTGTTGGACTTCAACTCCCATCAGGCTAAGCCAGTGATAGACAAAGATGAGGAATGATGGGAATTGCAGTCACAACATCTGGGGCCTTGAGTCATGGTTTTGGAAGAAGGAGTGAATGAAAAGCAAATAAAAAAATCTGTAGAATAAATGGTTCCCATCTCTGATTCAAAAGCTTCATATCCCACTTTTTGATGATACATGAGGCAGCTTATACAAAAGATAGATTTCTACATGCAAAATAATCAAACTGAACAGAAATTGCCAAAAAAAGAAGTGTTTTTATTTAAAAAATCTCATAATTTGCTTTTGAAACCAAACCTAGCTGCTTTTCCATCTAACAATCACATATTTATACAGAACGAACAGTAGTTGTATGGCTTACTTATTCTGAGCATTCCCAAATTTACCAAAAGGGTCACCAGCTTTCCCTCCATCTCCTGTAAACAGGTACATATAACCATCCAAGCCAAAAAGAATCTGTCCTCCATTATGATTTGCTGCTGGTTCATCAATCTCTAAGAGGCTCCTAAAATGGAGGGAGAAAAATAATTCAGAAAATATGGGGGAGGAGACAAGGGAAACAGACAATTGCATCTTTTGGATAAGTTTCAAAGCCTTTCTAGGTTCAAAAGGATATTACTTATTCATTAAGCAGAACATCTTATCTGCATAGTATTTGATGTTTAACTTTTCCTAGACCAAGCAAAAAAGGACCTTAACATTCCTTTGCTAATTCTGTCCTTCTGCTGAAATGTGTTGGCTACATAGTGATGTTGTGAGTGCACTTGGCACTACAGCTTGTCCTCTCAGGAGATAACAATGGGTCAGGACACTGCCTTTGTCATCATGGAGGTATCAATGATTATGGGATGGATAATCAATTACAGGCTTGCACTTATGTCTGATAGCTCTTCTGTGGATAGGTCATTGCTCTTGACAGGCAACTGTACATCCTGCTGTGCCAAGCCACAGCCAAAAAAGAGAAAGAAACCCAGACAATCAGCACAATTGTGTAGCACAATCACACCACTGCTGTCTATATGGGCCTGGAGAATTTTCTGTGCAATATCCTTCTTTATTCCTATTGTTCCGTGTGCAACATACAGTGTACAATGATACTTCTTCCTGCTTCCTTCTACATCTTCAGCAGTTGAGCATGGTTGAAAGAATATTTCTAATAGGATCTCAGGAAGCGCCTTTCCTAGAAACCATTGGTCCAGTGGATGTCACATTGTGCTCTGGGCTCCAGAGCAGGGGTGCACAGTTTCAGGGGCTTAAGGAAGCTGCCCCAACCCTCTGGAGGACCACAGTAAACTCCAGCCCCTCTAAAAATTGGTCCAACATTTGACAGATTACACCCCCATAAGCCTCTAGGGTAGGCAACTGCAAGAGGCTAAGGGGCTGGATTAGCATCCCCTCAGAAGAATGTGAAGGGCTGCTCATTTTTGCCCACAGATGTCCCCAAACACTCTCTAGAGGACAATTTTGTGATATTTTAGAGGACACTTGGACCATTTTAGTCCAAGGAAAGTCCTTTTTCAACAACAGAAAGTGACAAGAAGTTACATTTCATTTGAGAAAAAGGCCCTTCCTGGACCTACAATGGCCCAAGGGGCAAAACATGGTGGAAATACCCCCCATCCCCCCGAAAATACAGGGGCAAAAATTTAAAAAAAAAAAATTCTTGACACACAAAAACAGCCTGAAGAAGCCACATGCAGCGTACAGGCCCCACCTTGCCCACACTTGGTCCCAATTCCTAGCTGTTTGGGAGTAGAAGGCCCTTGCTTTAGGAACAGAGAAGCTTTTTCTTTCATCTAAATAGCAAAAAAGCGTGGGAATGGGGACACATGAAGGCCATGGACAATATTTAGGTCCCTGCTCACCACATGTATACATTAAAGAGCCATGGTTTCACTGGTGAAGGTAGTCCATCCATGAATGCAGTTCACAACTATTTTATACCATTGTTGAATTCATAGTTGTTGTGGCTATATATGACCCTTCTCAAAATGAACCTCTCTCTAATTGGATAGATTGTTTCTTGGACTGCACACATGCTGCTCAGCATTGGGTCTACCTGCTTGGTAGAATCTGCCAAAGCTTTGGCTCTGTTGGCACAGACCTCAGGAGCCCTGGGCCATCTGCATGCCACAATGAGGAACTAGAGAGTTGGACTTCACAAACACCCCTCAACATACCTCTATATTTTTTTTCTTATTTAGCACCAGAGAAAGTAATTTACATATTGGCATAATTAAACAAAAACTGGGGCTCTCAAGATGAAAACTGACTACTCCTATCATCCCTAACCCTTAGCCAGAATGGCTGAAGCTAGTGGGACTGTGAGTCCAACACCATATAGACTCATGTTTCTCAATGCCTGGGTTGGATTGGTTTGTTTTCATGCAAGTTATGCACAGCTTCAATTCTTGTATTTCAGCCTAAACCGTGGCCATTTCTACATTACACTGTTATAATGCTATTATTCTGCTTTCAACATCCTATGGAATCCCAGGGTTTGCAGTTTAGGGAGGGGCATTTAGAATTCTCATCCAGAGAGCTCTTTGGCCTCAGTAAACTACAAACCACAGAATTCCACAGGATGTTGAAAGTAGAATAATAGCACTATAACAGTGTAGTACACAGAAATGGCACATATCACAGGGTGGTTGTGAGGATAAAAATGAGACAATGTGTCTGACACATTTGAGATAAAGCAGGGAAACTATCTCAGCAAAGAAGCAAGCCTAGGGAGAAATGTTACCTTTCCGTGTTCGCATCAGCTTTGTTAATATCTGATGCAGAGACTCTTAGTTCACTGATCCTGATCTTTTCCACCTTCTTTTTGTCCTGATAAGAGTAGTAAATGTAGAATTTCCCATTGTCTTTGTATTTGGGGTGGAAGGCCATGCCAAGGAAACCTCTCTCATCCCCTACCCAGGGGGTTGCCAACACCAAGTTTTTAATGTCTAGAAAGGGCTCTTCCAGCCGACTTCCATCTGGAAGATAGACCCAGATGATGCCAACCTGCTCAGCTATGAACATGCGGTGGGTATTGTCATTAGCATGCACCATCAGCACTGGATTCCTCAACCCATTGGCCACCTCTCGTAGGCACAACTGAAGGCAGCCTTTCTTGTCTGCCACCACAGAGCCCAGGTTACGGTTAAGGTCTGTATTTTTTAGCACATCAGGAAAGCAATAGTCTTCATCCTGGATGTTGAGAAGATTGCAGAAACGGGTCTTGTTCTTCTCACAGCATTCTTGGATATGCTTGTCATCTGTAAGCAAAGCTATAGCAGAACGGCAGTAGAGGTGGAACTCTGAGCAGTAGTCGGAGCAAAGGCCAGGGAGGTTCCGAAGGGGTGTCTGCGGGTTTTCAGCATCATATAGATGAGCTGCATAAGGTGAGCATTCCTGTTAAGGGGTTAAAAACATTGTGTCAGCAGAAACCAACCCTGCCTATGTGTTTGCTGCGTACTTGTAGTATCTACCAAGCTTCTACATTTGCAGACAGATTAGTAAAAAGACACCTCAAGTAGACAGTGCACCTCTAGCTCTAGAAAAGTGACCCTTTGTAAGCAAGATGGGATTCCTTTGATCATCTGGATTTCAAATTATTAGAAACTCCAGCCAACATGGCCAGTGGGCTTGTCGAATTTATAGTCCAAAATATCTTAAGTGACAAAAGGTCCCCACTGCTGTAATAAAGATTGCCTTTACTTCTACACTTTTCAAGGAATATGTAGGAGGAAACAATTAAGTAGCCCAGATTTAGTTACGGTAGTCATCCTGATTAACTTAAAACCCATTGATGTAGACTCTAATCCAATGTATTCACAGCTAGAATGTGTTGCCTTCATGTAATGGAAAAGTCATTTGGTAAATACTATGAAGAGTTAGCTTTAAACTGTTAGTTTTGAAAACATTAACCACTACATGTTAAATATCAAGAAATGAATTGATTCAGAATAGAGCTGAGGGAAAGGACAAGACAGAAGTAACAATTATTTCAGGTAGAACTTTTTGAAGTGTAGTTTAATGCAAACTGGAATCTCTGCTAAAGAATAATGTTCTTAACATTTCCTAGAAGATAGTATGTGTAGATGCTAAGGGTAGTTTAAAATGTCCCAGATTCAGAGTCCCTTGAAAAAGCGACCTTTGCCAGCTTTGTATTCCAAGCAAAAGAGTCACATTCCAACGTAGAAAGAACAGGAAGAGAATTCTGTATTATGAGAAGAAAAGATCAGGGCATCTGAGAGAATATGATGTGTACAGGTAGATCTGGGTTCCAGAACACTTGCATGAAGGCTGCCAGCTTCATGGGAGCTACACAGGTTCTGACTTGTTCTGTCACAGCTATGAAGTAATAAGGAATTTGGTTTGGTTCATAATAATAATCCTATTCTTCTTCCAAGGAACTGGGATAGCATGTGTAACTATGCTCTTCTCCTTTCCCCCCCCTGCATAATAATGACCCAATGAGAGAAAGTTTGTATGATTCTTATATAAATCCTCACACAGTGGCAACACATTGGAGGGCAGAGCTGTTTGTGCCACCTGGTTGGGCCCTACAGCCCTTAAGCTACTATACTCACTTCAGGCTCCCCTTGCCAAGATTCAGCTAACTTTTGTACATAGAATGACAGGGAGACAGGTGTCCACATATCCTTTGCCTTTACCAGGCATCCTGGTATCTTGTGTTGACCTAGAAAGTAGGAGTCAAGAGTGTTGAACTAGGACTCACGTATAAGTCTCTACAACCAGCCATGAACCTCACGTGGTGACTGTGATACATTCCTTCTCTCTCAGCCAAAGCCCCTTTAGGAGAGGAATGGGAAAAGTTCAGCTCTGAAGATGCATGTGAGCCCACTAAGCTGCTTTTTATGGCCACTGGCTCCACCCCCAGACTACCTTGGACTGCCCTTTTCTTGGCAAAAATGGAGAACAGTCTGGCCTGGTATAGACAGGCTACCTTTTGGAGTACAGGACATACATAGTTCTGTTCTCCAATGTGTTCATATGGTTCCCAACTGCCCAGGTTCAGCTGCCTGAAGTGGCCACCTCAATCTGTCTAATGGGCAATATGAGTCGTATGTGAAGCCTTTGGCCACCCCCACTATTAGAAAGAATGAGGGAGCTACCTCAGGCAAGAGTCATGAAAGTTGTTAGTTTTTGATTTGTTACTGTGTTTTTAATTTTGGGATTTTCTGCCTCCTGTGCCAAAAATAACTTGGCTGGTTTTGGGAATTATGCACCTCATCTTAAGTAGATTTGGGGAAACCTAATTTGCTGTTCTGACTCAGACAGCAAAATGTTTTGGGCTAGAATAGATGCAGATCCCAGAAAGATATTTTGACACAAGCCCTTCAAACTCTTTTAAGCCACAACTTAATTTTACAAACGTTATATATTGCTTCTTTCTTTCAAGAACAAGAAATAAGCTAAATCCTTGGAGTACTCAAAATTCTCATTGTGCTATTTTGAAGTGCAAGGCAAAAAAGAAGAAGAAGAAGAAGAAGATCCATTTGTCCTTCTAGCAAAGGGAAGACCTTTCTCCCATCAGTTCTTTTTGATCTTTTCCTGTGTCCAAAGATCCAGACCACATCCTTGTATTGTCACTATTTTAAAGAATTCAACTAATATCTATTGAAGGTAACGCCAAGTGTATCTGAATCACATAGTTATAGCATTTTGATACCACTTTAACATCATGGGTCCATTCTAAAGGATCCTGGGATCTGTAGTTTAGGGAGGTACTTGGAATTCTTTGCTACAAATCCCAGTACCTTGCTAAAATATAAATCTCAGGATTCCTTAGGATGGAACCATGACAATTAAAGTGGTATCAATAGCTGTGGGATGTGGATATTACCTGTAACATTTCTTAGGGCACCTTTCCACAACCTTGTGCTTACTTCATATGCTGGAGTGCCTATGCTGTCTGTGGACCTTTGAGACTTGTAGTATATCATATCTGCAGGGCACTTGATTGAGTAAGGCTGCCTTGGGGTCAACAGAAACCTAGTAGATTATCATCTATGTCAGACTGCAAGTGAGTGAGTGCACTACAAATTGTTCCAACTTCTACCTCAGAGGGCTGATGAAATAGGAAGTCTTTAGGTTCCCATGTTTATTGTGCCTGCCAATGTATAATGATCTCATTCCCTCTTGGAAAAGTTGTTTCCACATAATTATTAGCATTATGCTCATAGAATCATAGAGCTGGAAAAGACTAAAAGGGTCACACAGTCCAATCTCCTGCTATGCAGGAATACACAATCATGGGAGTGAAAGGAGTTTGTTTCTAGCGAATTCTGTTCTTTCTCCCATCCACCTTGGACAAGTCTCTGGAAAGCCCCATTCAAGGGGCTGCTGCCAGATGTGCCTCTGGCAACAGACAGCCATCCTGCCTCTGCTTAAAAACCCCCAAAGAAGGAAACTCCACCACACTCCAAAGGCAGTGTATTCCACTGTATAAAAACTCTTACCATCATGAAGTTCTTCCTAATGTTTAGGTGGAATCTCTGTTCCAGTAGTTTGAATACATTGCTCCGTGTCCTAGTCTCTAAAGCAGCAGAAAACAAGCTCACTCCATGTTCTTTATGACACCCTTTCAAATATTTAAACATGGCTATCATGTCACCTCTTAAGCTTCTCTTGTCTTCTCTTCCTTCAGGCTAAACACACCTAGCTCCTTAAGCCACTCTTCATAGGACATGGCTTCCAGACCTTCTACCATTTTGTCTGCCTCTGTATCCCCACACAGCAACCCAGTTGGTTTGTCCATTGATCAATAATAGAGGCCCAGTTGAGGCTGGAAACGAGAGGTTTTTATTAGAGTCATTTAAGTTCTGGTGTGTTTGTGCACTAAGGGATCTGGGCCATGGGAATGGTATTTAAAAGTGCTTTTCCTTCAACTAATTAACTTCAACTAATTAATTATACCTTTTACTTATTAAATTGAGTGTTGTCTGATAATCAACAGCTAAAAGAGCACCTAGATTGTGATGTGGGTTTTTTTTAATTAATATATAAATTTAGACCCATTCCAGTCTGATTTCAGGTCTGGTTATGGAACACAGACAGCTTTGGTCATCTTTGTGGACAACCTGCATTAGGAACTGAACAGGAGAAGTTTGTCCCTGTTGGTTCTGGTAGACCTTTTGGCAGTTTTTGATACCATCAACCCTGGTTTCCTTCTGAGTTGCCTCTCTGGGATGGAACTTGGAGCTACTGTTCTATAGTGGCCTTGTTCTTTCTTGGAGGTATGCTTTCTGAGGGTGCTGCTGGGGATTCCTGCTTGACTCTTTCGGAGTCCTCCAGGGATCTGTCTTATGTTTAAAGTCTACATAAAACCTCTGAGAGATGTTGTCACTGGTGTTACCAGTATGCAGACAATACCCAGCAATATTACCCCTTTCCACCTAGTTCCAAGTGAGCCGTTTCTGTACAAAACCAGTGCCTGACATCTGTGATGGACTAGATGAGGGCAAACAAACTGAAGTGTAATCCAGACAAAACAGAACTGCTCCTGGACAATCAAAAGACAGATCAGGAAATAAGGATTCAGCCTGTGTTAGATGGGGTTACACTCCCCAAAAAACACAGGTTCACAGTTTGGAGGTACTCCTGGATTCAATCCTGATCCTGGAGGCCCAGGTCTCAACAGCGACCAGGAGTGTATTTGCACAGTTAAAGCTAATGTGCCAACTGGAACCATTCATGGACCAGTTGGATCTGACCAGAGTTGTATATGCCTTAGTTATATCCCATTTGGATTACTGTAATGTACTCTACATAGGGCAGCCTTTGCAAAGTGCTCAGAAATCTCAGCTGGTCTAGACAGCTGCAGCCAGATTGTTAACTAGGAGCACAACCCCTTTGTTGCAATGGCTTCACTGGATGTCAGTCTGTTTCCGGACATAATTCAGAGTGCTGGGGATGACTTACAAAGCCCTGTACATCTTGGTTCCAGGCTATGTGAAGAACCATATCTCCCTTTATGAATGTATTAGAGCTTCAACCTCTTCTGAAGAGGCCGCTCTATCTGTCCCACCACTTTCTTAAGTTTATTTGGTGGGAGCAAGGGAGAGGACCTTCTCAGTGGCTGCTCCCAGATTTTGGCTGGTCATAGACTCATTCTTTTCCTAGAGGGGCCAGGAGGACTCCATCTTTACTCTTCTTCCGCCAACAAGTTCAAGCATTCTTATGTCACCAGGCTTTTAAAAAGTGACTAGGCTGGGCTTTTAATGGTGTGCTGTGCTGTTTTATGGTTTGCATATGGTCCTTTTTGTATATAGTCTTTTACAAGGACCCAGTATGGTTTGAGCTTTGGACTACAACTCTGAAGACCAGGGTCCGATTCCCTGCCATTGAGTGACTGTTCCCATGCCATACATGCCCACTCCATGATATAAGTGGCAAGGAACATTATTTAATTGGCATAGAAAATATAAATCATACACTGTCATGGCTGAAAAGCCATGCTGGCAAAGAGGACTGACTGCACATGTGCAGAAGTAGATCAGATGGGACCTCAGGACATGGCAAGGTCTTAAGTTCAATGGATCAGTCAAGAGGCTCTGGTGCTGATGAGTTTGTAACAATCTCCTCAAGTCTCAATCTTCCAACACAACAGTGCACAAAATTGTCTCAACAGAGCAACCAATGGTCATCAACCTGTTTCTTCTTCTTGCCAAAATTTTTCTTTGTTTCCTTACCCTGCCCAGACATTAAGAAGCTATCACAATTCCCACAAATGTTTTGTCACCTAATGATAAGGCCATTAGCTTGTTGTTTGTTCTGCCAGAGAGCCATTAGCACTCTCCCCTTCAGTGCAGAAACAGGGTATTTAAACCCTGGCTCTGAGCCAGACAGTTCATAGTACACTGGACATAGACAGTCACTCTGCTGCTCAGATTCCCATTCTTCTGCTGCTCTTGGACTGCTAGTCTCAGCCACATTGCTACATCTCTTACTTTCAGGATAGGTAATATCACCCACTTCATCCCCAATCCTCACTATCTAGTTTTTCCTTCCTTTTCTTTGGTTAGCCTTGAATGGTTGTGAGACTGATTTAATCTTGCGTGTGCTTCTGACTTTCCCCAATAAAACATTCTTTGAACCTTCAACTGGTGTCCCTGCATTAGCACCAATATACAAAGATGGAAAGATCCTGTAAGGTTATCCCCCTCTCTCAAGCCTCCCTTTTTGAGCTATAATTCCCCAGTGTTCCATGGAGGCACTGGCAACATAGGCGGGCCTCTGAGTCACTCACTTTTTGGGGTAATATGATCTTGGGTGTATCACACTATCACACACTAGCAGCCCCAGAAAACCCCAGAGATAGGTTTACGGTACAGTTGTCAAGTTGGAAACGACATAAGGCACACAACAACAACAAAGCATTTGTACAGTGTATTTCAGTCTTTGTCAACCTGGCATCTCCCAAATTTATTTGATGACAACTCTCATCATCCCCAACTAACAGTGAGAGATGGTGGGAATAGGTTGATGAAGGCTGTTTTGCTCAGACATAACAAGCATGATTAAGGGACAAACCAGACATGACTGTATGTGGTTAAATTTCCTCTGCATCTAATCATTAGGTTGTAAAAAAAAAATCTGCAGATCACATCAGCTTAGTGTTTGGTGAGGTCATAATTAATAGGATCTGAATCAGAGCAGGGAAGGAGAAGGAATTTGACCCTTTCCTCCTTAATACAATCCTAAGGAAAAATTTTCCTCTGAAGCTAGTTATTTGGAAAGAAATTCCTCATTAACATGCCTAAAAAAATACATGCTAGAAACAAGAGCACATTAAAATTATGCCTAGTTCGACTCCAAAGAAAACCTTAATCAAAAATATCATGCACAAGCATCCTTCAGCTTTATTCACTGTTTCCAGAAGGTAATTAATTCCCCACCAAAATAGATTTTAATTCCCTTCAGCCTATCTCTTCCCAATTTCCCCCATCCACAGTATCCATTCATGAAGAATTTTAGGATTCTGCGGCTACAAAATTGTTTTTAAACATCCTGAAAAGCTGAATCCTGACTTGTCTATCTTGAATGCGGGTTTTTTGTTTGTTTGTTCACAGTCTCAGCAGTGTTTCCCCTTTTAAAAGAGGGCATATTCAGTATGCACAGATAATATTGTAGGACTAAAAAAGCTGAGCTGGGAGAATATTAAGTGTTTGCCTGGTGTGTGTGTTTTGGCTGCTTTGTCCTGGCAGGCCTCAAAAAGACCTCCGGGACTAGATGCTAAAAAGGGAACTCTCTTGGCCTGGTAATCAGCGGATAGGCAAGAGGCCAGGAGGGGCTCCCTTTTCTTCAGTCATTGTTCTTCCCACTCACTGCCCTGCCTGCACCCTTCAGCCAGATGGGCAGCCTTAACTAGGCAGACAAAAAGCAGAGAGAGAGGGAAAGGAGCAGCTGAGACCGGAGAAAAAACGTTCCAGAGGTGTGTGCGCCAGCTGTTTGATCTGAGTCTGCTTTCAGGACTTTGCTGGGCACTAGGTAGGAAACCAATCTAAACACATCCTTCATGGCATCTGCGAATCAAAACACTAAGGTCCATGGACTGTTTTTAACAAAAAACCTTCAGTCTGCTATATGCTGCTCAGTGAACCAGTCAGTCTGTATTTACAAAACAAATGGAAGAATCAATTATCTTTTTGTTTCCAGATATAAAGCTGCTCCTTTCCCTACCTTCCGCCAACAGATGAAAACCCTGCTTCTTTATTTGAACCTAGTTTGTCACTATAAAATGGCTTCAGTGGCACTTTTTAGGAAACAATATTTTACAGTTTGTAAGCAGCATCAAGAGCCAGGCCATTTCCGCACTAGTCTGTTATAGCGCTATTATTCCCCTTGCAATATCCTATGGAATCCTGAGGTTTGCAGTTTCGGGAGGGGCCAGGATGTTGCAAGTGGAATAATAGCGCTATAACAGACTAGTGCAAAAACGGCCCCAGTGTGGTGCAGTTTGAGCACTGGACTACGACCTTGGAGAGCAGGTTTCGATTTCCTGCTCTGCCATGGAAACATACTGGGTGACCTTGGGCACGTCACATACCCTCAGCCTCCAGAAACCCCTGTGATAGGTTTGCCTTAGGGTCAGTATGAGTCAAAAACAACTTGGAGACACACCACACCAAGAAGCGGCATTACAACCACCTTTGTGCAAAGAAAGAAGCTTAAGTCATTGATAAAGAGCAACTTGGTCAACAAGATGTGGCAAGTATTATTTAAAAGGTTTTAAAGCAGTTTGAGAAAGGTTTTATTTCTCATGGTATAAACATCTATTTCTTTTGTCACATGGCTACCACTGTTCAAATAGGTTTTGAATGTTTCCAGTAATTCAGAAGCCCACAAAACTCATTTACCAGTGACTAATGCACAGATTACCACCAATAATCTCTGCTTCAAGATGTCTTCAAAGGAAAAGGAAACCACCATGTCTCTCCATCCAAGGTCTAGATTCAAATCTGCTGAGGCCGTAAACTATGTCAACTTTAAGAGGCCACAGTGCATTAACTCTTACCCATATATATTAATAATTATATTAATCCTGAGAATAATGCTTTTGGTTTTTAATTTAAAAGCTCTCTCATGGTGTGAGGTGTGTACAGGAATTTCCTTAGTTTGTCTGTAGTTCTAACATTGTTCCAAAACCTACTGTACTTTCACATCTGAGTAATCAGCCAATAATCTCAGATACAAAGCCACTCATTTAGTTTTATTATATGCCAGTTCAAAAAAGAATCATTCTCAAAAAAATAAATAAATTAAACAATTGTTTACAATCAAAAGTCCAATCAAATGGTGCACAGCCAATGTCTTACCTGGCACAAAATATCTTTGATGTATCTTCCACACAGTTTGTGGACTTGGGGATCAACATAATCCATGATCTCCCAGTATTTGGCTGCAATCATGTTGTCTTTGTCTTGGTCACAACAGCCAAACGTCTCGTAGGCAGAACAGAATTCCAGGTGGAAAGGCGGCTGGAATGGAGGCCCATAGTCAAGGCACTGGGGATGTCCCAGCAGCACCCCGGCTTGACCCAACAGGACAAAGGAGAAAGAAGTAATAAAACTGGAAGAACAGAACGAAATCCTAGAACTATTGCTCTTATGAGACCCTGCAGTAGTTTTCTTGACCGGAGGCCTTTTGAGGGTGGAAGATTCTGAGATATGGTCACCTTCAAAGTTAGGGTTATTCATCTTCTGAATATCTGAAGCATCCCAGCTAGCGCAGATCACAGTGTTTGCTCAGCTTTGCTTACACACTCTCTCTCTTTCACTCTCCCATTAAGTTTACTACTGGCAAGCTAAGAAGCAACCTTCCAGCCCGCCTCTTTGCTATTCCACGCCTCACACAGCAGAAGCCTCCACGCCTTCCTTTTTGCAAATCTGTCTGCCCCTTGAAGAGCACAGAAGGAGGTATAGGTCACTCAGTAACATACTGCATGTTTAGAGAGAAGAGGAGGAGAGAGAGAGAGAGAGAGAGAGAGAGAAACAGCCAAGACAGAAATTATCCAAAAGCTATGCAGGCATTCTATATTATCTGGTTGACTAGCTGGAAGAAAGGATTATTCTTCCCATTCACAAAGGTCAAGAAAGCAAAGCTCAGCAAAATAGCTGGGAACAAAGATGAATCACTTTCATCCATTACGTGCCCACTCTAATTGACTTGCGCTTAGTCAAACTCAGATCAAGTTCTGAAGGAATGAAGTAGGATTTTCTCCCCTCGCTACCTTCCTCAGCTCCTAAGAATGCTGAAGAAAAATTGATTTTGATGATCAGCAGGCCAGAATAAGACATTTCCCATTACAACAACTTTTGACTCACAGTAATGTAATGTATTCAGCCTTATACTGTAATTTTTAAATACTATTGCAACAGATGTCCTCTTTTTACCAACCAGAAACTGGGGCATAACGAACCATCTTGCCAGAGTCTATTCAGAAGATCTGTAAAATGGGAAATTAGACATCAGTACTGCTACAATTTCCTCTTTCTTGTGGAAATAATAATTAGGTACTGTTATTGCCAACTTGGGGTGCCTATACATACACAAAGAAGGGCAGAAGGAGGTGGGGGTTTTGGAAAACGGTGAACCTTCTGACAATTTTTTTCCAGGAAATATTCTCTCCCCCAGACTAAAAGCACTACCTTTGACCCAGAATCAAAACAGGAGACTGTTCAGCGTAACTCTAACGATGATGGTGCAGGAGGAGTGCAAACTGGCAGTTCTCCAACTTGAATTCATTATAATTGCTCTGTACCTTGTCTTCGTCACCAAAATGCTAATCATGAGTATCTCAGCACTTATGCAGACATAATCCAGCACCATGATTAGCAGTGAAAAGGGAACAGCTGGAAGAATTTGTTTGTAACTAGAGAAGGAAGAGATTAGCAGACTAACCCTAAACTCATTAAGAAATCTGGAAAGTTAGATCTACGCTGAAGCCCATATTGGCATATGCAAAAAATGGCATTTAAAATGCAAGTTAGCATTCAGACCAATGTAGGTTTTATAACTGAAACCATTAACTTTAATCCAGTGCTACTCAAAGTGGTTGTCTGTGGACCAGTGCTGGTCCCTGGAAAACTTCTAGGAAAGAAAAGAAGAGTTGTATCCACTTAGCACAAATATGGTACTGGTTCCTGGCACGTTCACAACATCAGATAGTTTAGGAATTATTGCTGTAATCATTATTTATGAAACAGCCATACTAATCAGCAGTTTGGGAGATGAGGCAAAATATACCCCAATAGCTGTTGTTGGACTGCCACTCCCATCAAGCCTGAGGAATGCTGAGAATTGCAGTCCAATAAAATCCAGAATTCCACCAGTTCTAGGGAGGGTAATTTCTCAGATGGCAGCTGTCTAATTACTATTTTCCCTCTAATTGCAATCCACCATAGCATGCCAGAAATTGGAACGTGACAAAGCCTTCATGATGGGATATTAATCTAAGATGCCCTTTAATTTTTGCCTAGGAAACTCAGTCCTGTGACAGGCACTGTGATCTTGAACCAAGGACAGAACAAGCAGTGGGGCTCTCAGTGCTACCATGGCTGATTGCCAGGGGAGGGAGATTCTGGCTTTTCTCATCTGTGCTGAAGTGCCACCCCTGCTGACAGACAGAAGGTGACATTGCAGATCCAGTAGATATCAGGTGATCAAGGAGAGCCCATGCTATCCTATAAGCTTCAAAAAGAATCACCCACAAAAACATTTGTTTATTTGGAGGTAACTAAATACTTCCTTTTTCTATTGCCAGCATTACATTTTGTGGTTTGCCACTGAATTTTTCAGCAGGTTGAATTTGAATTTAATTATCCTGGTATCTTTGAAGAGCTCCATACAGCCAGCAGGCTGTACTTTGCCTACTCCTGCTGTAAAAGCCACCAGCTCTGGCCTGGTTCTTTAGTCCATATAACTCATGGTTCAGGAGTAGACTGCATCTGAAAAGTACAAAAAGAGCAAACAAATGCTGAAGGAATTGGGAGGTTACACTGTCTGGGGCTCCTTAGAAGAAAAGCAGGCACAGGGAAACATGATAAAAATGTGTAAGACTTTGCACGGTGTGGGGAAATGGGTCAAGAGAAGTTTTTCTTCCACTTTTATAATAATAGACCCCAGAAAGCTGAACAGAGGAAAATTCAGGAAAGATAATGATTCCCACAGCCCTTAAGCTGTGAGATTTATTACTACAAGTTGCAGTGATGGCTGTCAATTTGATCAGCTCTAAAAGGAACTGAACAAATTCATAGAGGATCAGGCTATCAGTTGCTAGCAGTCAGAATTGCTGTATGTCACCTCCAGTTCCAGAGACACTATGCCTCCCTTATTGGTTGCTAGGAAATCTAAACAGGGTTGCCAGATCTCAGGGTTCCCGAGTCTCCAGTTTTTATGGATCATCTCCAGGCAGGCAACAAGGGTCCAAGCTGTCCAGTTTTGTGGGGGAGGGGTCAGCTCCAAGCATGGAAAACGGGGGGCAAGGTTATTGCATATGTATGTGCTTCAGTTACAAGCTGCAAGCAACCGTGGTTGGTACTTGATGTGTAACACTTTGTGACCACCACCAAGGGCTATCCCTAAGTCTAAGGTTTTGACCCAGAAACTGCAAGGCCTGGAATAATCCTGAACTAGCAACCCTAATGGCCAATGCAATTTCTAAGCAGTCTACAAAACAGAGGGTTTCATTTGATCCCTCAAGACTTTCTGTATTTTCTTATCCTACAGTATAGCATTGTTACTCTGCTTTTGGCAAACCCAAGATGCTGAATGGGTTGCATTCATACTTTAATTTTTCATTTATTAAAAGTATCTCTGTCCCATGCTTCCATTTCAGAGGCAATGCACAAGGTGGGTCACAACATATTAAAAACAATACCAAAAGAATCCAAGCACTGTGGTGTACACCCGTTGTCCTTTGGTTTCACAAGACAGCAAAACCCCTGAACAGGCTGATGCAATACCTATATACAAAGGTAGCAATAATACATTTTTTAAAAAAAAGAATTTCAGCAAGCTGGATGAAAAGTAGTAAAACCAAAACCTGTTTTTAAGAGGATCAGGCAAAGCAAAATTAATTTTTCTGCTTTCCTACTTACAGACTTCCTGGTGACTTTTCCCCTTGCTTTCATCTTCTGTTATAATTTCACACCTATTTCCAATGCTTCTTTTATATAATCAGAGCTGGACCAGCCTATTTTGAAACCTGAGGCTGGGTTATTTTAAGGAGAAGCTCAACACATTTTGTGCAGTAAGAAAAAACGGTTTTGTGCAGTTGGCAGTATGAGCTCTAGTCAGGAAAAAGATTATGTCTTCAAACAAATGAGAAAATGCTAAAGAAACAGGAAATTAAAATACTTATTGTTATCTTTCTTGATGGTATAATATTGGGACCCATTATCTGATTAGCTAAGAACATTCATTAACTCACGCTGAACTTTTCAAATAAAATTGTGTGTGTGTGTGTGTGTGTGAGTAACTAATGGACTCAATCCCAGATTGTCAGAAGAGAGACAAAAGACCTTTTTTCCTAACTTTTTCTCATTTCTTCAAGTTGGTTAAATTAGAGTGGGGGGGGTGGTTTCCTATCTGTCTTTACATACAGATACAAACTCTGTACTTTTCCTAGTTATTAAGAGCCTCTTTCTAAATGAAAAATTGTTTAATGAAAGCAGTAGGCTCCACTCCAACAACTTACAGTCCACCTACTGTCTCCAAGAGCATCCACAATTTAGTTGATTTGTTCCTCAGTGCCCCTACATCCAACTATTGGCCAGAGGGGTGAAATGATGGCCAGAAATCTATAGCCAGACGAAGAAGTGAAGATGAAGAAGTCTTACCCTCCCATCATGACATTATCCTCTACTACCTGCCACCACCAATAACTTAAGCTCCACCAGTATACATACTTCATCACTGTCAGTGCCACATATGCCAGGAGAGTTAATAAATAGGTCAGGAATAACAAAACAGAACAAAAAAATGTGGGAATTGAGAGATTCAGTATTTTAGCCATCAGTACTACAGATATTCCAACATGATCTACATATTGCCCCTGAGTAGTGGATTTAATAGCTATCATCTCTTTAAAGAGGTATGTTATCTTCAGGGGATTGCAATAATTTGAGGTCACCAAAAGACAAAAACTTAATTTGATTCTGATAGCAGCAGCAGTAATTACCCAAAGAGTTGTGTAATTCACTTGCTGACTGAGATATCAATATTATTTAAGCTACATTCACAACGCACCAAAAGCTAAAATTTTGTCCAGAGCATCCTAATAACAGAGGCCAAAATTTTATTGTTAGTCCCGACTAGAGTAGAGCCATTGTCTCAGTTGGACTTACCTTAGATACTATGAAATGGTCACTGTAATAGGACTACTCTAGCTGGGACTAACCAATAGGATTCCAGTCAGAGAACAGTAAAAACAGGACACATGTCTTTTGTCCATAATTCACAACACATTACAGCCAAAACACCAAACTACTCTTGTCATGAAGGAAACAGATTCTGCCGATTCCTCCCCCCCCCCGCTGCAAGTTTCAACATATTTGGAGTGTGAGGTAGTATTTCTTGGGGCAACTCCATTTACAGTTATATCTGTACTGTAGTTTGCAAGCTACACTCACAGCATGTGTTTATAATACATTGTATGTGCCCACTACTCATACATTCTATTCAGGAGCATATTTGAAATATATAATATGAAGACTTTGAAATGTAAGTGATAAAACCTGTTTTCTGTAAAGTTTTGAGCCTGGATTTTTATTTTAGCAATAATTCAAAGTAGAACAATGTGTATCTTCAAATAGATTTATTGTAAGACAGGAACCTGTTCCCCCCTTCCCCAAAATGGTTCTCATTTTTGTACCAGCTTTTTCCACTACAGTAATTATTTGCAGGGAAGATCTGTATAAAAAAACTAAAACTCATACAATCTGGAAAAATAGTTCAATATCCTTTTAAAAAAACATTTGACCTCTGAAGTCATCATACATTAGACAATCTCAAACTGGTCCAGCTGTGTTCCTTCACAAATTTTTTCAAGGGTTTGAATTTTTTCTTCTTTGCTTTACAGCCTTGTTGTATGACGTATTTAAAATATTTGGAATCTAGACACACAAAAACACAAAAATGAAATGGCAAGATTAAAAAGGAGAAAATTTAAGACAAATAAGGCTCTACTGGACACAAGCCCATTTAATTTGATTCCTATTCATAGTATTATATGAAGGAAACAAAACTTGGCTTCCATTCCCTCTTTCAGACTTCGTTTTGCTGATCTGAATATAACCTGGTTGGATCCTCCAATGTATTTGGTTATTCGAGAGCAAGATGGTAATCCCTGTTCAAGAAAGTAGTTCTTTTTAATTTTCATTAATAAGCATGCACAAAGTAGGTTCTATGCATATTTCTAAGAAATCCAAGGGCTTGGCAACTGTGACCTTGTTGATGTTAGTAGACTGCAATTTCCATCACCCCTAGACACCATAACCAATGTTAAGGGATGGTGTGACCTGTTGAAAACTTTTTTCTGTAACCTGCCTTTCCTCCCATGGTGGCATTTGTGGATCTCCCTTACTCTTTTTTCTTCACAACACCAGTGTGAGATAGGGCCAGGTTTGGCATGTGTGACTGGGATCACCCAGAAAGTGGCTCTAGCTCTGTGAGGAACTTAAACTAGATTTCCAAAGCCCTATTCTAACAGTCTAGCCATTACACCACACAGGCCCTTTAGTCCAACATTCTTGCAGTCTAGCAGCACAGAAACTCCTAGGTTAGCATATGCCTTAAACACCACATCAGACTAAAGAGAGATCGAACATGTACTAGAATACTACATCCCCACTTTAGCATCCTCTCTCCTCCATCAATCTCAATGACCTGTCTGAGCTGAGTGTGGAAGTCTGTACAGGGACAATAGTGTAGAAGTGTGTTTATAGAGCTCTTGCAATTGGGACCTACAATAAGGCATGACTTCCAACTATGGGACAGCTGAATGGATTGAGAAGCTCCTATACAGATCTTTGTGTTCCATGCACAAGAATCCACGAAGCAGACAGGAATGGGAAATACATGCTCACACAAGTCCCATCACTTTAGTCCTATGCAATTTGCAGGCAGATAACTGCATAGAGTTTCTGTCTATTCTACAAGGTGTCATAACTTCTTTGGATGAATCCCAGGAACTGTAACACACTCTCTTTCATAAAAATCACAGTAACTTCTCAATATTTCAGTTCCCAGAGTTCGTTAACCTGGTCTAGATCAGCCATACAGAACCAAACTGACTCTCTGATACTTCATCAGGAAGGTGCTGATAAAATCTATATGGCCTTTAGACTTCTGGTACCAGCTATTGTCTGGGAATGAAAGAACAACGCAGGTCTGCACGAGCAAGTGGGGTTTTAGTCTGGTGGGCAACAGCCTCCCCAATGCTTTTAGGAAGACTGCAGACACTTCACGGCCTTTAAGGATATAGCATGAAGTTCTGCTATGCAAAAAGTAAAAATTTTTGCCAGCACGTGCAGATCACCATAAGTGTGCTGGCCTCAGGGTTTAGCAGTTCTCTCTCCAGTATGTTTACAGTAAAACAGAGAGGAAGTAGTGCTCCCTTTACAATACAGGACAACTAATCTACAAAGCTTATTCTACATCTGGAAGCAACTTGTTCAATGGCACCATTTCAAGTTAAAAAGTTGTGAGGGGGATGGTTTATGGTGGTGGTGATTTTCTGGAAGTAAAACAACCTTAATGTCTAAAACAGTCTCACAAGACTTTTTTAGCTGCATGGAACTTAAATGCTAACAAGCTAAGAAGTAACAAATAGCACCATTCATCCCAAGCCCAATGCTTCTGACAAGTTAAGCATCTCTCTTTACTGTTCTGACTTGATAGAGGAATATGACAGGGCAGTGGTGCCAACTGTGACACACAGAGAAGAAAGCATTATTGAAGCCAGGAAGTGCAAATTATATGGCCTTCCAGATGTTGTTGAACTCACTAATTACTATAATGGGAGTTGAAATTCAAAAACATCTGGACATCCCCATAATCTCCCTCCTCTTTTAAATTATGGAATTTATCTGATGGGATTATTAGAACTTGGGAAACTTTCATTTTTTGGACTACAATTCCCTGAAACCTTTTCCTAGCAGAATTCTAGCCACCAGTCTCTGTATGTGTGTTCAGAGAGATGTGATCCAAAGAAAGTAATGTTTCCAAGCTGTGTTTGTGATAGTCATAAACTTAGGAGCCTTTAAAAGTGCATGAGACAATTCTATGGAGGATAATCCGAGTACTGACTGACAGCCATCAGGATGGCTATCTTCTACTTTCCAGTTTTTCGTCTTTTTCATTGTTGGCCAAGATCCTGCATCTCCCTGTTAAGTCTATGAATACTACACTGAAAAACCTACATTTTAAGCCATGCAACCCCCAAAAAGGCTATTTCCAAGTTGCTTGAGAACAAGGTCCTTAAGTGTTCAGCCCTCTTCCTGTAGTGGGGTGCACTGCAACAGCCTGTCATTGTGTGCCCACCTATAGGAAGTGCTCTCTGGCAGCTTGGAACTGGCTATGTTAGGGGGGCTGCACAGTTTAAAAGGCAGATTTTGTGGAGAGTACTTTTGGTCATTGTAGTAATGCAATAACTGTAAAGGTGAACTGCAATGTTATAAGTCAGACTCATGACATCATAATTACTGAACAGGATGCCAATTATCATCTATTCTGTGTAGAACAGGAGAACACTTCTTTTAGGGATTTACCTTTTCCTAGCAGAATTCCAGCCACCATTGCTTTTTCACAAGCCAGACCCTCATTTTCCTGCCAGTTCCTTTTTGCTAAATAAAAGCTGAAATGGAAGGCTGGCCACCAGTCCTTTCTGACACTCCATTCCTTTCTGAGCCAGTCAAGTTGTTTGTCAGAGCTGGGGGAAAATAAGAGAAAACTAAATGAAGTCCATACTCAAAGAAATTTTAACTTGTGCACAGATAAAGGGAAATTCTGTGCTTCACTGAACACTGCAGAGGTTGCTTTGAATATGTGCCTGGGCTAGATAGTAAGTAGATCAGTATCTAATGGTATAATCTTCGAGCAATGTGAAGTTGATGAGCAAGGATATTAAACTTCTATTTAACAATGCAACAGTGCTCCCCCTCAAATTATGCTACCAAAATTGAGAAAGGAAGGTGTAGGGACACAAGCAGGAGGATTTTTGTGTGAAAGGATTGACAGCTTTATTATTATGATACCAAAATACACACACTCCCTCTCTCTCACACACATACTCTCTCTAAAGTTGTCAGGTAAAGTAATATAAGGGTCAGGGCTCCTATCCCTATAATGATTGTGTAAATGAAGAAATTTCTACAGTTGTTGCCTGCATGACTGATAGGGTGAAACACTACAGCAAGCATAAGCACCTACGTATTAGATCTCTACAGGGTACTTTTTGATAGTAGAAGCAAAGTCTTTATTCCTGTTATCTATAAAAGCTATAGAATAGTAGGTATATGAGGAGTCAGGCTGCGAGTCAATGAAAACCTGGGCACAAAGCACTAACATGCTTGAAATGGGAGATTCCCCAAAGCCCTTTCAATCTCACTGCAACATAAGTTACCCCTTTTGTTCATAGGAATGACTATACTGGAGGACTCCCTTTAGCAGCTGGGCCATATGCTTCTTTTCATGGCCACTAAGTCCCTGTCCTCTATCCAGAGAAAATGCCTGCAGTTTACTTTGCTAGACCCTTTTGGGGACAATGAGACAGGCGACTACACATCTGGGAGATTCGGGGACCTGTCTGTATTTCCTACCATGGTGCCTTATATACTTTCTCCAACCCATCCCCTCTACTAAACAAGCATACAAAGGTATTTTGGGGACAAATAGAGTACAGGACAAATAAAAGCACTCTGTTCCCTCTCCCCTAGTAGAGCTGCAACTGAGAAAGAGCTGTGGTGCTAACCTGGTGGGCCCCATGGACTGGCAACGGATGGCTCATGGACCAGTACCAGTTCACAGAGTGCCATTTTGAGAAACAGTGTAGTAAACTATTCCAGAAAATCCAGTCAATGGGTTGACTGTGCTCTGCAAATATGGGCCATGTCTTTCAGAGATGTCTTATATCTTCCTTTTGCCCTGAAGTTCTGTAGATGCAAAGACCTAGAACTTTCTCCACTGATTTTGAATATGTCAGGAGTTGAACACGCATACTACAATAGCTCTCTGCTCAGTAATGAGACACAATATAGCCTACAAACAACAGATTTTATTTTTACACACTCAAACAAGATAGATAGAATCACAGAGTTGGAAGAGACCACAACAGCCGAGTCCAGCCCGCTACCATGTAGGAATACACACTCAAAGCACCCCCAGCAAATGGCCATCCATCCAGCCTCTGTTTAAAAACCTCCAAAGAAGGTGGCTACACTACACTCCAAGGCAGCATATTCCACTGTCGAATTGCTCTTACTGATAGATATGAAATCACACACGGCAAACTTTGTTTACTTACTTCTGCAGAATTTCTACCATCTGCTTTGCCAGACAGTTCCATGCTTTTACATTGTCTTTCCACCCAGCAAAGTCCAAGGCTTCAAAAATTACTTTTAGTCTCAGTTTGTGATGTTTACTTTTTTCTGCAATTAGAATATATTGTTTTAAGGCATCCCATACTAATTAGCAAACCACAAGATTTATCTTGTTCTGAAGGGGGTACAAACAACCACTAAGACCACATATCAGGTTAACATGCGTATCTGCAAATGAATTTGACCCTCAGGCTAAGTTTCTCACACTTGATCTATGTGATTATGTCTAAGGTTCCTGTTTTCTTCTATTCTCCTCAAGAAACAGATGCCAGTCAGACCTTAACGCAACCATTAGAGAAAGGAATATGGTAATTAGGAAGCCTTACTTGACTTGCTAAGCATGATGTAAAGTTCCAACATTAGCTCATGAGAAGGAACAAGTTCATGTAAAATCTAAAATGAAATAGAAAAATGTCAATATGAGTACATAAACTTGGAGTGGGGAGTTATGCAGTTTCATACACCACTGATTTCAACAGAATAATCTTTAGCAGGAACTTATGCCAGAAATGATTAATAGCATCAGACAGGATTGAGCTGCCAGTATCATCGTGTAGCCCAAGTATACATAAAATATGCTGTCTAAATTTTAAAAACTGCTGAAGACTTATCTCTTCTGGCAGGCCTACCCAGTCTATTTTTAATTATGATGTTTTTTTAATTATGACTTTAATTATGATATTTTTGCATTTGAATAGTTTTATGTTTTTAGTGTATTTTAATTATAATGTGTTTTTAATTGGTATGATTGGTATGATGGTTTTAATTGTATTTTAACATCTGTTATGCCCCACTTCAAGCTTTGAGGAGAGGCAGGTGACAAATAAAAATTATTGTAAAAATTAAAAGCTCTGCTTTCTAGCAGGGGAAATAACAATACAGTGGGCCCTCACTATCCACAGGGCTTTGGTTCCCCTGTGGATATCAAAAAAGACAATCAAATCCCTATTAATAAAATGGTAGAGGGCAGCAGCAGCTGGCCAGCATGCTGCAAGGCAAGCATTCTTTGGCCTCCTCTACCTGTGGTAATAGGTAAATGCAGAAATAGTTTTTTAACAATGTACCTGAGATCGAGTGCAACCAGGTCAAGAAGCAGTCCCAGGGCAGCAGCAGAGGCAGCAACAAGGCCCAGACACCAGGTGTGCATTCTTCAGCGTTGTGAAGTGGGCAGTTCATGTGTTCCCCAGTGGCAGGGTATCAGGAAAAATGCTTGCCTTGTGGTATGTTTGCCTTGCCTCCAGAGAGCAAGCAAGCTGCCCACTTCACAAGGCTTTAAAATGCATGCCTGGTACCCAGGCTTTGTTGCCCCTTCCGCTACTATCCTGGGACCACTTTTCAGCCTGGTAGCACTAGATCTCAGGTGTTTCTTTTTGTTTGTTTTTAACTATTTCTGCATTTTCAGTCCATGGTTGATTAAATCCATAGATTCCCAAGCTTGCAGATCCCTAGGGCCCACTGTACATTTTTTTCAAGAGACATGAGACACTATGCCACCAAAAGAGAGGGGAGATATCAATACAAATGCAATGGAAATTAACCAAAACATCGATACTCAGAGAAATTCACATGCTTTTCTTTTCCTCCTATGAGAGACCAACTGGATTCCTCTAGCGACTACATGCTTCTCAGTTACACCAGCATTACACTCAGATTTCCCATGCTATTACTGTATTTATGCTGTATATGTTGGATGACGCACTTTGAACATATTTAGAAAATGAGGTGTATCAATCAACTACCTGTGACTACACATATTGTTTAGTTATGTATTTTTCATGCCTGCCATGCGACATATTCACCTATGAAATGCACCACCGTCCAGGCATTCCCAGCAACTCTTGGCAAATGGGAATACAACATTGTACCAGATGGATCTTCAATCTAATTTAGCAAGGGAGTACTCAAGCTCTTAAAGCAGTACTTTATTCAACTTAAAACTTCAGTTAAAATTGAATTTTGAATTCAATGCACAAATCAAGCATATTCCCAGATTTATTTCTACAGAATGAATGCTCTTAATTCAGACTGCCTTGCTGGTGTTCTTTGTTAATCACGGGTTAATCAGAACAATCATTAAATAAGACCTAGAGTTCATACCTGGAGTGCAGAAATCTGTGCCTTCCTTGATTCACCCCTTCTCTTAAGGAACTGATAGTAGAAAATGTGAGCATTAGGGTTAGAAGGAAATCTGGAATTGTATGCATATTCATTTAATGTTTCTTTTGCTTCTTCATATTCCTCATAATATTCCTGCAGCTGAGGGAAATACAGATACATAGCTGATTATTTAAACTGTTGACTACATTTTCATCCACAGGTACACTTCAAAATAAAAGTCACAACTAAAGGATACTGAAACTGTGGGCCAGAACCAGCAGCTCTGGATTATGTATCAAAGAAACCTGAGTAGAACAAACACCTGGATAAACTAGTGGTGTGTGTGTGTGTGTGTGTGTGTGTGTGTGTGTGTGTGGAGAATGGCTTGAATAAAAGTACCAAAATGTGATTTGATAATCAAGTCAGAGATTCTGGCTCTAATGTTCTTTTCTCTTCTGATTCCCTTTTCTCCCAGCTCAGACAACCCAGTATTAGCCATTACATTTGAATTAATAAACTGTGATTTTTGCTTGCCTTTGTATCATCTGCACAATTATTCTCTCTTTTAACCTTGGTTGTGGTATGTGGAGTCACGTATATGGTATTTAGGGTTCCTATCCAATTTCTGCTTTGTATTTTGTTTCTTGGGCAAATTACTTCTTTTATGATAGACTCGTCTTCCTGTTTTCCCCAACAACCATACTGTGATTAGTCACAGTCCATGGAAACCATTTCGTGGAAGTTCTCAGGATAATTTGTAAATTTTCCTAAAAAATGTCATGGCCTACGTAGGTTGGAAATTAATAGTTTTAAAGTCAAAGCTAGGAGCCAACACAACATTGTATGACAAGGAACTGCAAAGACTACTTGATCTTTGTTAAGCATTCTTTTCAAAGATCTCTTTAACAAACTACTATGCGAGTGTCAAAATTATTCGCCAGGCCACAAAACCTTGAACTGCCAGCATTACTTGCATCAAAAAAGTAGCAAGTTAGTTAGATCAATAGAGTGTGCACTTACATCTACATAACAGATCACAAAAGGATCCCAAACTCCAGGGATTTTAATTATCTCCTTAAGATTGCCTTTAGCCTGCTGGTACAGTCTGTGCATCTCCTGTTGAGCAGAAATTCCTGCATAGCTGTCTTCACCTGTGAAAGAGAAGACCCTGATCTCTAATGTTAAATTCTGTGATAAGAAACTGGGCTAATCATGAGCTAATCACCAGTCTTTGTTTCAAAAAGAGCTTTTCAAGCACCCTCAAAAGAAGCTTAGAAAGAAAGAAGAAGCAAAGAGGGTGGTAAATTTTTACTGAAAATATAAAAGGAAATGTCCATTGTGTAATATAATACCTATATTCTACCTTTTAGATTTCTGAAGCAAAGGCAGATGAAGTGCAGCCCTGAGGCAGCATGCAAGGCTGTTTTTATGGCCTTGACTCCTCCAGACTTCTTGGATGACCTTTTTCCTGCCCCAAAAGGGTAAACTGCCTCTCCTGGAAGCCGCCTTGTGTGAAATACACCTTTTACTTAAGCTGTAGAGTCCTTCTGCACTATTTGATTTTTTTTTTTCAAAATCAGACTTCTGATTTTGAATATCAGAATTTTTTTTGCATTTTTTGGAAGGGGTACACGTTTTTGGAAGTTCACAAATCTCCCATAAGATCCCAAAGGCACAAAGTTAGTTCGCAAAACAGTTGCCAATCCTGTTCTGGAGTCCTTCTGGTCCAAAACAAATTGAACCACAGACCAATTTATGAGATTATGCATCATCAGTTCATGCTAGAGTTGGGTTATTTTTTGCTGCCTGAAGCTGAACAGCAAATGGTACCTTCCTTCCCACTCAAATCAAGGTGCATAAATCCAAGCCCAGCTAAGTTATGTTGGCATCAAGGGAGAAATATTTAAAAAAGACATCCTCAGCATAAAAATACAGGGATAAATAATTTACAATCAGTCCTCCTTTTATGACACTCAGACTCGGCTATCTGATTCAGCTGATTCACTTTGCCTAAAGATATTTCTCTATGTTTCTATGATCCGAAGCTGAAAGGGTCAACGTTACTTTGGTCAATCAGAAGAGATATTTGTTTTCTCATGTCACTGCTTTGCCTTCATAAGATTTTACAGCCTTATGCAGACATAATGGACAATTAACATTATTTTGGACTACCTAAACTGGAGCTGGGAATCATGGTGACCTTCAGATACTGGACCGCAACACATATCAGCTCTAGCCAATGTAGAGATTGATGCAGAATGCTGGGAGTGGCAGTCCAAACAACTTTTGAAGGGCAACATAATTCCAGCCTCTGTCATAAACAATAGTTAATACCTGGCCACAAGTCCAGATACAAGTCTGGTTTGAAGGGGATTTGCAAACTGTCTTACATGTTCTGTGGTTAAATGCAACATCTGTATTGAGAAACTATGGTTTTCATTTCTCCATCCTGCATGCCTGCAAGATGATAAATAGGTCAAAAAAGTCCCTTTATAGAATTCCTTCTAGAGAATAGGATTAGCGTGGGAAGCCAAACTGTGACATTATTGTACTTGGAGGAATTTAGTAAGCGTTAAGACAACAAACCATGATCAATCATTATTTTTATCCAATGACAATGAACCTGATCAAGATTATCAGCAACATCAATGCAATGAAGCATTGCATTGCAATATTGGTCATTTTCTTTAACCAGATAACCAATACATTTGAAGGGTGTAATCCCCAGATCTTTATGTTAAGATCCAATAGTGATGCAGTAATGAAAAGAAAGTCTGAGATCCTGTTGGCACTACTAGTGGCATAACTGAAAGCAGTGTCAAAAGGAGAAAGATAACAGCAGAGAAAGGAGGGAAAAGATGGCAGGAACAGTCACAAGAGAAGAAAGCTGTTGCTTTCATGCTGCCTGTTTCTTGAATGCCTGATTTCCAGGGAGGTCAAAGTCCATCAAGCTAAGACAGTGGAGGAGGAGTGTCTTGCAGAATTGTCCGTGCCACCAGACAAGTGATAACCCAATCGACTGCTTTGGCTCAGTGGATTCCTCCCAGCCTCCAAGAAGCCAGAGATTCAGCAAACTTGTGACATGGATTTATCTGACTTCATTTCCTATCACCCCTATCTCGCCTCCCTTCATGAGTATGAAGTAAGTGAAACCACTGACATAATGGATTACTATGCTAGCATAGTGCCCCGCCAGGATCTTGGTCCAGAACTTTTATAATATGACAAAACTAAACAAAAAAAATGCTTGACCTTCTCTTATGCTGAACAGGAAGATAGGCTGATACCACAATCCTAAAAATGTTTAATCAGTCTCAGCAAGCCTGATGCAACTTATTGCCTAGTAAAATATACTTAGGATAGCAGCCCAAGTTTCTCACCTTAGTTTCAGATTTCAAGAACTGGATGTGAAAACCAAGATTGGCTGTAAGAGTTTTGGGCAGTACCAGCATACCTGAAGGCACAAACTCACCAAGTTCCAACATATCTGTCTTCTTTTTTAACCACTTATAATAATCCAGCAGTCCCCTATAGCCTTGAATGAGTTTCCGTTCTTTTTCCTGGATAATTGTGAGTTCTCCATAGCGCCAGCTTTCTGCCAGGGATAAATTCTGATAGGCTTCCTCCAAAAAGCCATTGCACAAAAGGTGGAAGGCATGCTCCAAAGAAACCTATAATAATTTGAAACCTACTTTACATTCCTTATTAGCAGCAGCCACTCTAAAAATGATGCTACAATAAAATCCTATGTGCACAGCAGTGTACCATCACACCTCTCAGCTAATTTCAGTGGCAGTTCTATCTGCAGCAGAGGGATATGTCTTTCGAATGAAATGTAACACTAAAATAAATGGGGAAGCACTTGAGCACACAAACAGTAGTATGTGTTTTGAAGCTGCAGATACAGGTCCTTACAATGGGCTACATCCACTGTTAGCCCCACCTACTGCAGGCTCATTGAAATGAATGGGATTTGTTAGTCACAACTTATTTGAGCCTCACTGATTTGATGGTAGACTCTATGTGAGAGTAACATTGGATTTAGCCCAACAAGGATTCAGAATCACACAAGGTACATCAGCATGTCTTGCTTCAAACAACAATAGGGCAATAAATATCAAACTGCTCTAATTTTTAAAACAGTACAAAACTGTGTGTTTCACTAAATGACTTTCTGCTAGGAATAATGTTTAAAAAGTAAATACTGCTTAAGTAGACAACTGAGCATCATTTATAGCAACATGTCAAGGCACTAACTCAACATCAGCAGGCTAAACTTAAAATGAAAATACATTCACATAAAACACTCCTTAAAACTACCCTTACCCTTAAATATTTTTTTACTCCTAAATTTTTCATCCGATCCGCAAAGTGATTGATCTCATCTATATTGCTCCGTGGATGCTGCTGCAAAATTTCAGTTCCTATTCTCCAGATCTCCTGTCACAAAAAAAAATAAAAACACATTCAAAGCTGTGAAAATAGCTGCTGCTGACTGCTGAAGTGAAGTATGAACACATCTTTAACAAATCTGCAACAAGGAAAAAGGCATTTTAACTAGATTGTGTAAAAGAAAATAGAAAAGTTTTCCACAGAAAAGTTTTCAGCCCATTCCTAAATGTTTTACACCAAGAATGGAGCAAACATAGTCCTGTAGGATTGTTGCTGGAGTGTACCCTCCCATCAACCCTAGCCAACAGGGCCAACGGGTAAGGGACCATGGGAACTCCAGTTTAACAACATTCAGGGAGCCACACATTCAGCACCTAAGTTTATGTAGAAATCAAGACTAGAGAAATGAATGCAACATCTCTTTGTCTAAGATTCTAGAGCAGGGGTAGGGAAAGTGCAGCCTAGGGGTGTATGCAGCCCTTCAAACCCTCCAGTACCTCTCAATACTCCCAGCTCCTCCCAATTTTTTAGCAGCAATTATTCACCTTAATTCACCAAAAACAACTCAAAACCACAACAAAACATGACTGAACCCTTCCATTAAGACACATAAGTACTCGAAACACTCTCAGCTCACAAAATCAACCATGAATTGGCTGAAAACAAAACTGAAAGTGATATTATGTCACTTCTCATCACATCAGCAATGATGGTGCAGCCTGCAGGTTTGAATAATGTCCCCCTTCACAGTTACCCAGCCCATTTGACAGTCAGAGTATTCATTTACCTCAGAAGCTTCCAGCTGTCTGTTCACATTGGTAGTTTCCAGCATCTCTAGATAGCTTACCATTAATTCTGCAGCCCTCTGCCATTGAGACTGTAAAAGGGCATCTTGTATGCACCTTAAACAATTTTCTTTTGACTTATGAAATTCTGAGGGCTGACAGGTCACAATTGCTACAATGAAAGAAAAATACATTTGATGTCAAAAGCGTGTGTTTTAATGAAACAATGGATTTTGTACATAAAAAATAACAACATGTAAGCCTATAGGTTCAAGGCTAAATGTAGGATGGACGTAAATGACAAAATTAAATCTGCATTTTATTGATTCCAAATATAAATTCTTGACAGCATAACTGAAAATACTCTTAACTGCATTTATAATTTCTTCTACTGTAAATAGTGTAGCATTCATTTGCCAAGGTTTTTTTTATTTTTTTGCCATACCTCTAATGTCAACTGAAAAGGCAAAGCAATCAGTTTAATTTGCAAATGAGCATTAAAAAGAATCATAGAATTAGAAGTGATCACAGGGGCCATCAAGTCCAACTCTTTACCATGTAGGAATATACCATCAAAGCATGCCCAACAGATGGCCATCCAAACTCTGTTTCTTATTGATTCAATTTATATGCTGCCTTTTTCTCCCAAAATGGGACCCAAGGCAGCTTCCAAAAGGCTAAAAAAAGTTAAAAGCATAAAAACAGTAAAAAAATTAAAAGACATATAAAATTATAAAACTAGTAATAGATTTGAAAAAAAATAAGTAAAAAGATCTCCATTTCACCATTAAATGCCTGCTTTAAAAGAAATGTCTTTGCCTGCCTATGAAAGGAAAGCAGGTTCCACAGGGTGGAAGCAGCCACTGAGAAAGCTCTCTCCCATGTCCTTACCTAGCAAGCCTGGGATGGTGGCAGGACCAAGAGAAAACTGCCCTGCCAATCTAAAAGCTTTAGCAGGTTCATAAAGGGAGATATGTTTTTTCAAATATTTAAAAACCTCTGAAGAAGGAGGCAAAGCTGCATTCTTCATAAAATGTTTTGTGTTAAGTGTTAAGACAGACATGTTAAGTGTTAAGACAGACACGTAAAGCAGAAATGAGAAATACATTTAATTTTGGTGTCTAATTTTCTGATTTCTCTCATCTCTTCAGGACTGGCATCTAAAATGCTTGCTGTATCCCAAACATATTTTGAACTATCAGGCTCTTCCTCTAAATGCTGATGTTCAACACACAGCTGCTGACATTCAACAGACAGCTGCAAGAGTGGCACCCTTGAATAGCACATAGCAGTACCTGTCTAGGACTGTACTACATCAGAACATGCCAGGAAGGACTGCACAATTGCATTTACTTTCCCATGGGAAGATTACTTGGGCAATAGGGCAACTTGCCCAGTTTTGGTTTCAAGAATGGAAGTATTAATGAATTGTGGAGAGTCATACGTTTAACAAAACAGCGGCGGTGCAGATGTCAGCATGCCATATGGGCCATCTGGTATGGAAGCAAACATATAACTTAGCATTTACAGTGGGCCTGCTAGGTATCTGCTAGGATTTGGTTCTAGGATCACCACCACCCCGCCGTGGATACCAAAATTCATGAATGCTCAAGTCCCATTGGGTAAAATGCTGTAGTAAAATAGAGCCCCTTATATGAAGTCACAAAATCAAAGGGTGTTTTTTTTTTAATATACACATTTTCAAGGTGTAGTTGCATCCATGGATACTGAATTTGTGGATATGGAAGGACGCCTGTATAGCCATTTTGGAAAATCTACCAAACAACAGCATACAATGACAAATAACAGAACATAAGAGAATATTGGAGAGGTTTACCCAATCATAATACAGCAGTCATTAATCCCATAATGGAAAATTACCAAGCAAGCAGCAAATAAAACTATTGATGTTGAATCTCTTCCTTACATTTCATATTACTACCGTACCTAGCAGAAAGTGCCAATAAGTCAAAGAGTCATCGCATTCCAGTAATATTTAATGTTTTCCTTGCGATTCCTAAGAGCTTTATCATTCTGCACCTTCAGAATTTTTCCGTGATTCAGAATAGTTTTCTGTTAACACAGCTCTTTCTTATTTTGGCCTGGCCTTTCCATTCAAAAGGCAAAGACTGAACTAGAACCCTTTCCCCTGACATGCTAGCTCAGGAATGGGCAACCTGCAGCTCAAAGGCTGAGCATGGCCCTCCACCCAAGGAATTTTTTGCAGCCCATAAGCCACCCTGCCACTTCCTGAGGGCTCCCACTGGAAAAAAAAATAGCTAAAATAGTTATTTTGCCATTTGTGGAGATGACCAGAAATGGTGGTTTTTGGAGTGGCCAAGTCCAACCTGCCAGTCAAGAAACGACGGAAAAAAGAAACTAGTAGTAGGCAAAAAGCCACTGTCAATTTTAACTTCTTTGGCATTTGTCCCCACTTTCAAGCCAGGTAAAGCCCTTAAAGATCCTAGAGGCCACAAACTCATTCTGGGACCTTCTGTTGTTCTCTTTCCTTGGGGTGGCTTTTCCACAGGCAGAAGAGTTTTGCTTTGTTTCTGACATTGGAGAGGTTCAATTCTGCCACTCTCTTTTGAAGTGGAACAGAAGAGATAAGTTGTGCAGTTCTCAAGAATGTATAAATTGGCTATAGGAGTTCTACTGGAAAAGGTGACAGTGCCAGCTGCTGTAGACTGATGAAGGATTAATGGGGCAGTGGGAACACATTTCTCACTTTCATTGTTTCTAGTCATTGTCACCTTACATAAAGCAACAACAATCATACAGCCAGCAATTCACTGTATCAGTTACAGACTTACTTGGACGGCGAAAATACCTTGGGAGGGAAGGTAAATAAATTTCTGCAACTGGAGCATTCACTCTTTCTGGCACAGATATATCCTCTGTTTCTTCTTCCATGAAACCTTCTCTCTCATCTTCCAAGTCTTCACTGAAGCTATCCATATCTGTGAAGGAGGAATTTTTAAATAAATTGATTTATCCTTTAAGGAGAGCCAGCGAGGTACTGCGGTTTGAGCATGGGACGATGAATCTGGAGACCACAGTTCAAATCTCTAGTCATCTATGGAAACCCATTGGGTGACCCTGGGCAAGTCACACTTTCTCAGCCTCAGAGGAAGGCAATGGTAAACTTTATCTGAAGAAATCTAACCAAGAAAACATCATAGGGTCACCATAAGTGAGAAATGGCTTCAAGGTACACAACAACAACATTGAAAAGAAATGTTTGCTTGCTATTTGGTGGCATATTGATTGGGCTCCTATGTTATGCTTTTGGGGTTTTTTTTTTCCTAAAAAACACAGCAACTTATGCATTTTAATATCTTTATTACAATCTGACCACGAAACCACCAGATGGCATCCGAGAACTGATTGTTCTCAAGTACTTCCCAACCTGTCAAGCAGCTGTAATAACAGCACAGACTTACAAATAGATCACTACAAAGTACTCAGCTTCCAGGTTTATTCTGAATGCTATTTATTCAGAATGCTGTCCCTTAAGAAGAAACAGAGCTTTAACAAAGCGAGGAGTTTCTTTGTTTGGTTTTTGTTTATTTTTTGGTTTTTGATTTTTTGTTTTGGTTGTTTTGTTTTGTTTTGTTTCATTTTGGACTACAGCTCCCAGTGGCCAAACTAGCTGGAGATTCTGGAAGCAGAATTGGATTCTGATAGACAATAGCAACAACAACAACTTTTTCAAGTTCTAAGATGTGAGAACACTCAGTAAAAAAGCAATAGAAATTTTTATGTAGCTATGATGGAGAGCCAATGTGGTGTAGTGGCTTGAACATTGAACTATGACCCCAGAGAAAAGGGTTTGTATTCTCCATTCAGCCATGGAAACCCACTGGGTGACCCTGGTCACATCACACACTCTCAGTCTCAGAAGACCCCATGATAAATTCACCTTAGGGTTACCATAAGTTGGAAATGACTTGAAGGCACACAACAACAACAGCACATGATGGGCATGTTTCCTGGCACAGTTAAGCAAAGGTATTCATGCTCTAATTTAAACCATATTTGGTGGGGGAACATATTTTTTCTTATGAGCTGTTTAAAAGAACAGTGCATCCACATGAAAATAAATGAAACACAATGTTTCTCCTTGAAAATGAGCACGTGAGTTTCACAAGAAGGTAGTCTAATGGGACAGTCTAACTAGTCAATAAGAAGCAGCAGAAACGTTAAAAAAAAAGCAAATATACAACAAGGTATACTGTTCTTGTGCACATTAAAGGGAAAAAAAAGACTTTTAAGTGTATTTATTAAGAATATTTTTATGCCAACCTTCAACATATCAGATTCCAAGCAATGCGCAGCACATCACTTAAAGTGCTGGTACAGGGTGACAAAAGGTATTTGATTTTACAGTCATTTTCACACTACACTTTCATAGTGCTATTATTCCACTTTTAATATCCCATGGAATTTTGGGGTTGTAGTTTACTGAGGCCAAAGAGTTCTCTGATTGAGAATTCTTAATGCCCCTCCCTAAACTACAAACTCCAGGATTCCATAGGATGCTGAAAGTGGAATCATAGCACTATAACAGTGTAGTGCAGCAATGGCCTAAGTCCATGTTGAGCCATGAAGTTATTGAGTGACTTTGGATCAGTCAGCATCTCTCAGCCAAACCCACCTCAGAGCTGTTTTGAAGATAAAATGAAAGGAAGGAGAAAAATGTATGCTAGAGACATAACAGGAATTAAATGTAAATATAACAAATGAACAAGTCGTACAGCAAGAGAATAGCCAATAACAACTTATAAAGCAGTCTGAAGCTTACCGAGTTACACCAGTAAACTTATAAAAATGAGATGTATAAAAGTATTTTTCACCCAAAAAATGTTGGTACCAGAGCCAATCCTTTTTGGATGCCTCTGCCAAGAAATCTCTCTCCCATTTAGATCCTCTTCATATCTCTGATTAGGAGGCATATGGACAAGGACCAGGTTAATAGGAATGGGCAGGTTAATAGGAGCGCAGAAGACATTTTCCTTTGGGTATTTAGATCCCAAGTGTGTAGGGTTTTAAAGTTAACAACCATTGAATCACCATACTGAGCAAGTGCGCAAAGAATTTTATGTAAAAGTGTTGTGACATGGGCAAACCAATCAAAGGCCATTTCCGCACTACACTCTTATAGCGCGATGATTCCACTTTCAACATCCTATGGAATCCTGGGGTTTGCAGTTTCGGGAGGGGCCGCCCGGCCCCTCCCGAAACTGCAAACCCCAGGATTCCATAGGATGTTGAAAGTGGAATCATCGCGCTATAAGAGTGTAGTATTATAAGAGCCAAAAAACTCTTCTTGTTGCTGCACCGAGTCAGCGTGGTAAAACCATTGGGTGGCCAGTCTACTATTTCCTATCTCTATGAGTACGAACGAAAAGAGGGGAAATGCCCACCCCCGAGGAAATGTATTTCCTTACAAGCATGAGCGATATCGCTTCCAGCCGCCCCCTCCCGTCTCCCCGTCCAGCTTACCCGCATGCCCACCTTCTTTCAGCTCCTCGTAAGAAGACGTTAACGCTCTATCACAAAAAGAACGGCCCTTCGACGCCTAGAACGTCTTCTGCTTCCGACGCGCCCTCAAAGCGGACGCCATCTTTCTCCCGGGCATCATAGCTTACGTCGTCATGCTCACCACGTGACGCGCGGCTGTTTAAAGGAAAGAACCTTTGGGGTCGTTTGCGCGTGCGTGAACTTCGATAGGCTGTAGGCGTGTGATGGCGTGAAAAGGGAGGACAGAATGTTATGGATGGAAGTTCTCATTTCTTCTTTGCCTCCTCCAGCCGTAGTGGCAGCGGAGAGCGTGCTTGTGTTTCTAAATTGCTTGAGCTTTGCTGAAAAGCCTCTGCAAACTGTGGCCATTTCCGCACTACAGTGTTAAACTGCTGCTATTCCACTTTCAACGCCCTGTGGAATTCTGGGGTTTGTAGTTTACTGAGACCAAAGAGCTCTTTGGCTGAGAATTCGAAGTGCCCTTCCCTAAACTACAAACCCCGGAATTCCATAGGAGGTTGATAGTGGAATAGCAGCACTTTTAACACTGTAGTGGGGAAATAAGCCAAGTCTTGCCTATACCTTGGTCTAGACCAGTGGTTCTCAACCTGGGGGTTGGGACCCCTTTGGGGGTCGAATGACCATTTCACAGGGGTCGCCGCTCCTCAATCCTGCCCCCCCTTTTAAAAGAAGGTGGCCTCACAGCCAATGGGAGCAGTGCTTCTGAGACCCCTGCGCTGGGGTTCAAACTGCAAACCCCAGGATTCCATAGGATGGTGAAAGTGGAATAATAGCGCTATAACAGTCTAGTGCAGAAATAGCCAGGATGACTTTCTCCTCTCGCTTTTGTTGTGTGTGGACCCTTGGCGCTTGCCACATGCACGTGTTGTGTTCTTCGCCCTGACTGTCTTGCATTCCTCACTTTTTGTATGTTCAGCGTCCGCACTCCTTTTAAGGGAGGGAGGAAGGGAGGGAGTGAAACAAAACGCGTCTGCTTGTGCTGCCGCCATCTTTCCTCTCTGCCTGTCCTTTCCTCCCTGCGCCTCGTGTAAAATGTGGGCTGTTTTGGCCTTGCCTTTGGGAGCGACTGGCTTTTTGAACTGTGGAAACCCAACATTCAGAACTAGAACTACTGCCTTAATTCTGGCATTGATGGATGCTTTCTGTGCTTAAAAAACGGGGGGAGGGTTACCAGTTTTTAGGCATTAGAAGTCTATCCAGAGCAGTGATTTAGGGCAGTGTTTCCAATCTATTTGATGTTGGAAATAACTAACTAACTAACTAACTAACAAATAAATAACGAAAATGATTTTTTGGTTGGGGGTCACCAAAACATAAGGAACTGTATTAAGGGGTTGCGGCATTAGGAAGGTTGAAAACCACTGGTCTAGACCATGGGTATGTTTTATCACCCTAGAAAGCTTTGCCTTGAAATATAGCATAGACCTTTTTAAACAACATGGCGTGGAGTGGGTTAAATAAAGGGGTGACCCATGCCGCTGCCCTTTTCCAGGCAGTGCGAGGAAGGGGGTCATCTGATCGACCACGCTCCATCAACCAGATCAAGTGGAGATTTTCCACAGATCTGTTTTCATGATTGTATTTGGTTAAATACTAAATGAGAACAGGAATTATTGTTTAGCTGTTCGCATTTTAGTGTAAAGTACATGATAGGGTGAACTGCACCAGAAAGATTTGCAAAAATGCTTTCAAAGGGCTCCTAAAAATTATAAATACGAGAGCATATCCAGTATCTAGGGAAAAGTACTTGAGAAAGTTGGTATCACTACATTAAATACCCTCCTCTGGAGGAAAAAATACCCATGTGTTGCCCCCGTACTCATCCTTTCCAGTCCTTCTCAGATAACCCTAGGAGCAGAGTTGCGAGCCCAGCTCAAGAGAGGCCCAAAATCATAGGTTTAATCCCCATGTGACAACATGAGGTGGCTTCATCCCAAATCCCTACTCATGAGGAGGAAAATACATTCCACATCAAGACCACAAGACAGGCCTGGAAGGGGTGGAGAGGTAGGGCCAGCTAAAAGGGCTATTTGGTTAGGGCCTGGCCATTGGTGATTCTATACCTCCTGCCCTTGTGGTCTTGAACTTCTTGATCCATGATCCTTGGGATAGTTTATTAGCTTTTGTGGGGCAGAATCTTGAGCCATACAACAAAGGTGTTAGCAATGGGACAGACAAGAGAATGGTGCTTTGAGGCACTGCAGAGCCTGAAAGGAAGAATCAACTCCCATAAGCAGTTCCCATCAGCGTAGGCAATGATCAAGAATTGTGAAAGCTGCAGTCCAAAAACACTCAGAAAGACATAGTTGTCCACTTGGGCTTTAAAGCAAGCTCTCACGCTCCCTGGAATTTAATCAGGGTTCTGAAAGGCCTACCCCATCCCTAAACTCTGCCTAAGCAGGAGGTTCACTGAGTCAAAGATAAGACAATTCAAGTTAAGGGGAGAGCTGTCCAACAAGAAACTGCAGGCAGCCTAACAATATTGGTGTCACTTCAGCAGAAGTTGGAATACAACTAGTGTTGTTGGTCCCACACCCTCCTGGTCTGTCATTGAGTCCTCAGTCCAGAGAATATAAGGAGTCCAGTTTTTTCTCCTTACAAGAAGAACTCAGGGAGCAATGACCTTGTGGGGCCAGATGGACATGTAATTTCTGTGTTTCCAGTTGGATACGTGGACACCTCTGCCCCAGATCTTAGGGGTTATGGTCCAGGGGTTAATTTTCTTCCCCTGTGACCCTATAGGGGTCTCATAGACTGCCAAAAATACAAAACTAATAAGAAGAGTCTTGAACTCCACTTCTGAGTTTGAAAAACTGGCATTTTTAAACACTAAATCATGCCGAGAGGAACTACAGCTTTATTAAAGGGATAACTGCTACTCTTAAAAGCTTCCAAAAGAAGGCAATTCACATATATGTAAATCACCATATCTATATCTATATTATATCACTTTATATTTCATATCACTTTCCAGTCTTGCAATCTTATTTATGTGGTTGGATACAAATGTGCAATATACCATCTTGAGGACATGGGAAAAACTACCACAGAATTGCATACATATTTCAGGAATCACAAAGCTGCAATCCTAATCAGAAAGTCTGAGTAACCAGTGGCTAGGCACAGGATCTCTGACTAGTCTATGTTTGGAACTGAGCTGCCCTCACTTTTAGGCACTTTGGATATAAAGCAGAACTTCTGATCTAGAGACTTAAGACGTTAACATGGCATGGCCTCAACCCAGAGGTTAATATATAACACCATCATCCACTTAAGAATGTTGGCAATATGGTGTATTAAATTGCCATCTTGGATTCATCTTACTTTGGTTTTCAGCAACTGAAGAAACCAGAAGAAGACTTTGTTAATATATTCATAAAGTTCTGTTAATCCCTCCAAAAATATGTATTTTTGGTGATTAACTGCATCCTTCTGGCATCCAAACCAAATTTGCCAGAATCATCCACATCACCAAAAAAGGTTTTCCAGGAAGTAAGGAGGGGCTGAGGGTGACACAGACACACACAAAAGCTGGATGGGGGTTGCATGTAGCCTCAAGGCAGCACTTTACCCACCACTGTTCTATAGGAATTGGGTTAAATTATATGGGCTATTGCTTCCTCCAAACCAATTAATGCAGTGCCAATTAAATAATATTACCAATTAAACCATATCAGTCTTGGGGGTGTGTGGGGCCATAACAATCTCTTAGATGCTGGTAGATGCCAGGATACAGTAACAACAAAATGCTTAGTAAGATTTCTGTATTGCTGGAATACAATCACACTGACACTGCTTTCTTTTTAAGTAAGAATGCCAATCTGTTTTAGGGAGAAATACATTGGGTGAGGATGATCTAGTTCTAATTAACTGACTAAACTAAAAAGACAAGGAGTCACATCTGTCCCCTGCTTGCAAAACAGAGCCAAGATTTCTTCTCTGTCTTTGAGGACTGAGAATAACAGAAGAAGAAGAAGGAAAAGTGACTCCAGTAACTCTAGAAATATTATTCTATAAATTATTTCACACTGCACGTTATAGCACTATGTTCCACTTTAAGTGGCATGTTTCCATCTTATGGGATCCTCGGATTTGCAGTTTGTGAGGCACTAAATTATTCTGTCTGAGATGTCTAAATACCCTTTCCTATACTGCAGATCCCAGGATTCCATAGGTTGTTGACATGGCTGGTCAAGTGGAATCATGGTGCTATAACTGCTTAGTGTGAAGAGGCTTTAGGTCACATGGAAATTCACCATGGGTTTAGCAAACAAAGAACTGTCTATCCTCTGTCTGCTAAAGGACCAGCAGAGGTTTTGTCGTTAGCCATGCGAACACACACATCTTGAGAAGCTCAGTTGCATATCTGACACTTCCAACACTGCTTTTTGGCTTCTTTCATGTACTGAGAACGGCCTCAGCAAAAATACTGTTGGCTACTATGTAAACAGAATGCTGGACCAGATAGACTTTTAGTCTGATCCAACAAGACTCTTCTTATGTTCTCTTTGCTTGAACTCTCTCAGCAATAAATGGCAAGCCTGTTGCAATGGTTAGACATCAATTTGACTCACGAGGAGTCCAAACTCAGTTTGAAATTCCATAAAACAAGTGAGAGAAAAATCTCTTATATTTCAATTAATTCTTGAATGTTACAAGGATGTGCCTGTCATTGGCCATTAGGATAGCAGCTTCTTTCAAGCATGCACATGGATATTTATGAGAAGTTATAGAAGTATAAGCTTCCCTATGGGTGAGTAGACTTGCTGAAGTTCAGAATATTTTTGTGGCCTGCTTCTTACACTTACCCCACTGACTCTCCCAATCAGGAACAGAGCAGAAAGAAGAGTGATTACAGACTGGAAATAATGGAAAGGATTGCTGCCCCCTTCGCACACTCTGCCTTCTTCTCACTGGGGGAAGTTCTAGAAGTATTAGTCTAGGGGCATGAGCAAATCTTCCCAGACCCAAGCATGAGGTATGGGCATGTTCCTGCAGCTGATGGTTGGGTCTGTAGAAGCCTTTTCTCACCTTCCTCAATTCAAGGAAAGTAAAGAGGAAACAAAGCTGGACTCTGAGTTGCAGTACAGTGACTGGGGAGCCTGTGGCATTCACAATTCAATCAGCATCTTCCAGTCAGCAGAGAGCTCTTTAACAGAAATATATTTTTGGGTCATTTGTGCATGCACAGCCTTTGACAGGCTGCAGGCATGTAATGGGTTCAGGCATGGACAGAATGTTATGAAGTTTCCATTTCTTCTTTGCCCTTCCCCACCCGCAATGGCTGCGGAGAGTGGTTTCTTATGTTTCTAAATTGCTTGAGCTTTGCCAAAAAGCCTCTGCAAACTGTGTCTTGTCTATACCTTGGTACAGACTGTGAGTCTGTTTTATCCAGTCAGCAGGGAGTAAGAGAGATACATATTTGACCTGGCCCCTAAATCCAGTTTCAAGACTTTGCTCTAATTCAGTGGTGTCCAACCCTTGGTCCTCTAGGTTTTTGGACTTCAGCTCCCAGAATTCCTGACTGTTAATGAAGTAGCTTGGGTTTCTGGGAGTTGAAGTCCCAAAAAACCTAGAAGACCAAAGGTTGGACACTAATCCTCTAATTGAATAATATCTATATTTTCTTAGACATTTTTTATTTATATTTTTTTAATGTATCCAGAGTTGTTGGGGAGGCAGAATGCTGCTTCATGTACATGTCAGCCAATAGACTTCTTAATGCTTTCTCTAATACTGCAGTTTTCAGCTAGTTGTAAAGAACAAGGATCCCATGCCCCCGCAGCTGTTGACTAAGAAACTGTAGACAATTAACTGAATTTATTAATGTTGGGGATGTTCTCATTCAACATAAATAACAGCCCTTGTAGTTGCTGGTGTATTTCATCATGAAGCCAAGTCCATTTTGAGCATGTATTGATGTGAACAACCTGACACTGTGCTGAGTTTGATCATGTTGGTGTATCATGAAGCATCATTAATTTGGCACTTGTTTAAATCAGCTTTAAAACACGATTGGCTGGAGATACCTTTTTACTTCCACTCTTTCTGCTATGGTTGTGTTTGTTGCTTTAAAAAATTATAAAACCAGGAAAGAATAATTTATAAAAAGGAATTTAAAACCAATAACCAACAAACTAGAAAGGTCAGGAATAGACAAATGGAGCTACTATATATTTTATATAATGTAGGTAATTTTCTAAAATATGAATCTACATAAATTCAAATAAGGCAATATAAATACATATACAAATGACAACATAGTAGCAATAAAACCAGACAGCAGAATAGCATGGAAAAATATAGTAAAATTGACAATTATTTTTATTACCTATTGTCTCATTAGAAAATATGATTTATAGGTGATTCTTACCAGTTTTTGTTAGTTGTTTGTGGATTATTGTGTCTCGTATATTAAATCTTACTTTATCACTTCTTCTATGAACCCAGTAAGTATCCTTAGACAAGCCAATATCTGTCAGACCTCAGTCCCATGGGACTGAGCAACTTGCACTATAAGGATATAATAATGCTCTTCAGGGCTGTTATAGAGCTTAATGAGATCATCTGGAGTGCTTTGAACTTCTTAAAGAAGGGAAGGGCAATGTGTAGCTCTTTAGATGTTGTTGGACTTCCCCTCCAATCAGCCCCAGCCAACACAGCTAATGCTGAGGGAAATGAAGTAACAGCCCACAAATATCTGGAGGGTACAAGTTGCAGATCCTTCCATAAAGAATAACGTTTTTTAATTTTTTATTTATTTGTTTGTTTAATTTATATTCCACGTTTCTCCTTATCTTGGACCCAAGAAAATGCTGTTGTTCTTGTGAATCTTCAAGTCATTTCCACTGTCTGATTACTCTGAAGTGACTCTATAGGGAATGGGGTTCTTGGCAAGATATAGTCTGAGGCAGTTTGCCATTGTCTTCCTCTGGGGCTAAGACAGTATCACTTGCCCAACGTCACTCAGTAGGTTTTCATGGCCAAGAGGAATTCAAATCCTAGTGTCCCTGAGTCCTAGTCCAGCAGTCTAACCACCACATCACACTAGTTCTTCTTTATGTGTTGTTAAATGGGCAGTAACTGGAGATACAGTTAATACAGATACAGTTAAGAGATTTTTAACTATAGGAGCTCTAACAGCTCCCATATCCAAAATGAATCCAAAATGCAGGCAGCTGTATCATAATCATTTTATATGGTGCCAGCTTAATGCTCCAATTGATGGAACTTACAACTGCAAAATATGGAGCTAGCTAACGGTGATATGGTAATTAGCATCTTGAGTTGGGGAGACTTGGATCACATTTCTTATTACCACAGTGTAGTATAGTTACTATTTGAGCTAAAGTTCCCAGAATCCCTAGACCAACACAGCCAGCTGAATAGGAGGAAGGCTAAGACAGAACTGAGAACAGTATAGTAGGACATAGTTCCTAGCCTTCATGATACTTGTATCCATAAGGAAATCTACATGAAAGAGTTTGTTAACTTTTTTTTTCACATATAAACTTCAGTTTTATACAAATTTAACTGTGAGTAAGTTCCACGGACCACAAGGAGTTTATGTCTGAGATTAGATTATAATCACACAAAATTTTCCTTCAATCTTTTACACAGAAGTAGGTTCTAATCAAGATCCACTATGATGTAAAAGTTTGAGCAACAGACTATAACTCTGGAAACCAGGATTTGAATCCCCACTTAGCCATGAAAACCCACTGAGAAAGTCACACTCTCTCAGCCTTGGAGGAGGGCAAAGGCAAATCTTCTCTGAACAAATCTTGCCAGGAAAACTTCATGATAGGTTTGCCTCAGAGTTACCATAAGTCAAAAATTACTTAAACGCACACAACAACAAGCTTCTATTCAGTTATTTATTGTTTATTCCCAAAGTACATGAGGATAAGATTGCAGCATAAATTGTGATGGCATTTTTAATGTGTATTCCTAAATTACCTGAAAGGTATAAAAAAGAAAATGTTTGCAAGATCTGCCAGTTATAGAAAAAAATTTTGAAAATTTGAAAAAAATTGAAAAATTTGAAAAAATTAAGCAAAAAATGCAGATGGATCATGCAATATGCCAAATTTGGGAAATTAGTATTCATGGATTTACAGTAGTGACAGGAGAGAGGTGGCTGATAGGCTGAATATGGAAAGTGGAGTCTCCATAACAAGCCTCTCCATTTACGCACTCTCAAGAATTTCCTCCCAAGCCTAAGCAGTCTTTCCCTCTCTCTGTTATATTAGAGTTGTCAGACTGAAAACTGTACCTGTAACAGTTGTGCAGAAGTGAGAATTTCAGCTGCTGTTACTTACCATGCAACCAGGTAACAAGCAATACATGCTGAAGTTCCCTCTTCTGAGTATGCACGTGCCTTCTCTCCAGTCTTTAATCTGGCAACCCTAATTTGTATGTGTATTTGTACAGAAGTTTGGTGGTGTTGCTATTGGGGAAGGAAAGGGTAAACTTCCACTCTCATGTCTTATGGACCTCTTCAATTAGTCCCCTGCACAAATACAGAGGGAACTGAAAGCTCCCAGCCAGCCAGTGTGATGTAATGGTTGGAACATGGGGCTACTGTGGTGTTTCACCGCTCAGCCATGGAAACCCACTGAGTGACCTTGGGTGTGTTGCATGCTCTCAGCCCCAGAAAATCCCATGACAAGTTCACTTTAGGGTCACCATAGATCTAAAACAACTTGAAGACACCCAACAACAACAAAAGCTCCCAGTGGGATGCTTTAAAAGCCTCACAACTGTGCAAGGATGGGGTTCTGTGAGCATGTGTGTACCTTTGATATTGTTGAAGGGTAGGTGTTCTTTTGCTCGCACCCACCACTGATATTTGGCCCCAGAAGATTATGGGACTGTAGTTTTCTGGGTGAAAAAGGATTCCTATCCTTCAGTTAAGGAATAGTACAGACAGAAGAAGATTAACATTTCCGTTTCCAGCTGTGACCCTCCCTGTATGGCAATTAGTTCTTTTTTTCCTTTTAAAGGCTCCACATTCAGAGAGTACATAAGAGAGTAATATGCAACAACATAAAAAAATCAATAGTTGTATCAACCTCCCTTCTGCTGTAATTAGTAGTGGAAATTACTGTTAATAATTTGAGAGAAGAAAGTAGCTATAACTGAAGGAGCACAGCAGACTCCAACTTGTGTGGTCATAATGTGTGTCCAAGTAGTTCATTAATATTCTTTACACTCTTGGTACAAGGGACTCTGTGTGCTTGATGCATTTTAATGATTTTTAAAAGGATTCTTCTGCCAAATGTGCAAAGAGGAAAGCATTGGATCTCAATCATTAGCTTGTTCCACTCATTTCTTTCTCATGTTAAGGAAACAAAATGCAGTGAATCTTGGCTTTCCTTTGCCAATATCCTGGATGAACATACCCTTTCCTGTAAAGCACTTATTATAATTTGTTTTGCATCGCACCCATGAACTGCAGTAACCACTGGAATGTGAAAAGAGAGTAGACATAGGATTAAATGCTGCACACAGTTCAGCTAGGCACATGGTGGCAAGAGGCTTTTGAACATTTTGCCAGCATTTTATAGTAGTGCAAACACAAGAAAGAGATATTAGCCATTCGGAGGGCTACCACATTTAAACTGGTTTCCTATAGATAATATTACTTTTCAATTAATTTACACAGCCATAATAGAAAAATAAAATATGTCAAAAGTGTTTCTTTACAGTCAGTCAAAAAGACTTGAATGTCTTTGAAACACCAACATGATTTCCCCCTGCTCATATAGTGTACTAAACTATTCCAAATCACAGTAAAATTATATTTCCCTTTCCTTCCTTTGGCTATTTAAAGTTTGTTCATTTATTTTTACCTACTTGCCAACTCTTACTATGTATGTTAATACACATAACATTGGTGTTAGTACAGCAGTGAGAATGTGAGGCTGAACAAGGGGGTGCAGCAATTTTAACCATTATAAACATTCTGTAACAGATACTGGAGAAAAGAGGTGACACAAATAATAAACTATGTCCATGTGAGCTGTTCAAACTGAAGTTTGCTTAATAGAAACAGACAAAAGGCTACACCAGTTCACATGCTTAGGAATGGAAAACAGCAAAACGAAAATCCTATAATATTGTGTGGTAGGAGCCTATCCTATGCACCTCTATGCTGTGCTAGATTTCTGTCTTCTTGTTATTTACTGTCAAGTTGGTGTCAACTTGTGGTGACCCTCTGAATGAGAGCTCTCCAAAGAGGTCATCAGTGATAGCCCTGTTGAAGTCCTGCAAACTCAAGGCCATGGCTTCCTTGATTGATTGAATCAATCTGTCTATAAACTGCTCTTCTCTTTTTCTCCTGCATTCCAAGTTAGGAAGAATTGCCATCTTTCCCCAAGGAGTCATGTCATCTCATGATATGTCCAAAGTACATTAGCCTCAGTTCAGTCATTTTGGTTTCTACTGCAGGCTTCATTTGCTCAAGGGCCCACTTATTTGTATTTTTGGTAGTCCATGGTATCTACAGAATTCTTCTGTCTGCAGAGTGGTTTTATTTCAACCAATAAGGAAAAGTTTTAAAATGCAACCCAACTCCTGTAGTCAAATACTTGCAATCTAAAATGATACTTGCCATTCAAACACCTCAGGGCTCTGCCACTTTATTCTGCCACAAGGGTAAACCCACATCCAACCTGAGATTGTTGCAATTTTTGTACCTCCTCAAGTTATATTCCGCCAGAGCTCCTCAGGTTGCAAACCTGATGATCTGAATTGTGAAATCAGTTAATGACAAACAAGTAACTACATACATCAGGTTCAACCATTAGGCAAAGTTGTCCCAGGCAACAAATACATGGAGGTGGCCGTATGAGTTGCAGGCAGCCTGCTCTGTCTAAACAAGCTGCCTTCCTTCAGGTTATTCTGGAGGTGGTCCCATCACTACAGATGAAGGAAAAGACATCTTGTACAGCGAACAGACAAGGTGCCCTCTTCTTTTTTTTTGCCTCAGGGAACAAAATGTCTGGGTCCCGTCCTGTAAATCCCAAAGAGTTTTGTGGGGCTGTTTCCTAAATATACTCAATAAGATCATAACCTTAAGTGTGAAGCTGCAGGAGAAGTGAAGAAAGTCAGAAAGTGAAAAGGAAACGGAAGGACGGTATGAGTGAAAACGAAAACCAGAATTGTGGGGAGGCCTTAGGCCAGCCCAAACATGCATGTTTCTCAGTGCTCCAAAACTGTTCATCAGGACAGATGATACAAATAGTCAGCCCTCCACATTTGTGGGTTTCACTACTGTTGTGGATTCGATTATTCTCGGATTATTTGCTGTCACCTCTGCTGCCTCCCTATGCCATTTTTAATAGGGACTCCAAGCCTCGTGAGACTGAGAAACTGTGGCTTGTGGTCCCTGTTAAAAATGGTGTGGGGCAGCAGCGGAGGTGGCAGGAAGCCCTACCAGCCCCCCACTTCTGCCTTCTGAAGGAACCTTGATGCCTCAGAGGACTCCACGGTGGGTTGAGTGTGGTGATCATACTTTTTTTGTGGGTTAAATATGGGCCATTTCCGCACTAGCCTGTTATAGCGCGATGATTCCACTTTCAACATCCTCTGGAATCCTGGGGTTTGCAGTTCCGGGAGGGGCCGCCCGGCCCCTCCCGGAACCGCAAACCCCAGGATTCCAGAGGATGTTGAAAGTGGAATCATCGCGCTATAACAGGCTAGTGCGGAAATGGCCATGGTTTGGGATGGGCTAGAGTTATTCACGGTTTTTCCACTTTCGTGGGGAGGGTCCTGTGCCCCTAACCCTGGCGAAGGTGGAGGGCTGCCCGTTATTAACAAAAGTTCTTTTAAGTGAGGGTGTGGCGGGAACTTTATTGCTTTCCTCCGGTTGTCAGGCGGCTGTTAAGGGCAAGAACAAGCCCTGGCAAATTTTTGAGGTAAACAAGGACACCCCTAAGTGGAAACAGGAAAAAGAACCGGCGGGAGGGAGGGAAGGATCCGGATTCAGGAATGGAGGGAGAAGCGAAGAGCCTCCGAGGCGCCTCTTCCCGAGGGAAGGATGGAGAGGCCGGCGCCCATCCCTCTCCGTGTCCACCGACACCAACCAGGGTGTGGTGCTCCTTCATCCTCCCCTTCCCCTTCCTCTTCCTCCTCCTCCGGCTCCCTCGGGACAGCGGCGAGTCTCCTCCTCCTTCCCATCTCCTTCTCCAGCCCGGCTTTCTGCTGACGTGTCTGCTCTCACCCCCCCTTCCCGCCCCGCTTTTCGCAGCCAGCCCGGCAGCCTTCCTCACCAAACATGGCTGCGGCGCGGCGGCGTCTCCCCTTCGCGCTCGCGCTCCTCGCCGGCCTCCTCGGCGCCCAGCCGCCCTCCTGCCACGGCCGGGAGCCCGACCGCCGGTTTGCCGAATACAAGCGATGCGCCGACCCCGAATGCAGCAGTAAGTCGGGGCCGGAGGACGAGAGGAGGAGGGGATCCGCCGGGTCCCTGCGACGGACCGCCCGCCCGCCTGTCAGCCAGCGCAGCTGAGCCGGGCAGGCAGGACCTGTTGGCATCTCCAAGGCCACGCAGAGAAGAGGCGGGCCGCCTCTCTCAGTTTAGGAGGAGGAGAAGGGAGGCCGAGCGGCTGCGCGCTGTCTCGCCCTGTCCTTTTCCTCCTCGGTGCTCCCGGGTGGAGGGGAGACGGCAGAGACGTTTTCCCCTTCGCTCCCGGATTTGCGAGGAGGAAGAGATGCTATTGGAGGTTTCCGCCCTTCCACCGCCACAGCATTAGGCCCGCTCGTGGCTAGGAACGAGCTTCCGCCTGCAAACTTTTTAGAAAAGGCTCTGCTTTCCAGAGGCACTCAGGAACTAAATTTCGTAGTTTCTGCCGGGGTGAGGGTCCGCGAGAGAGCCCGCGTCGTTCACCTGGACGGGAGGGACTTCTGGGGGTTGAAAGAAGAGTAGTGGGAAGGCTGTGTCGTTTTAAGACTGGCGATAAATCTGGAAAAATATTGGCTGTTTCACTCGCTCTTTCTTCCCTGTCCTGTGTTCCTCTGTAAGCTCTGCGGGACAGAAAACTGTCCACAGGTCTAAAGCACGTTGGTTTTCAGAATCTGGCCCATATATATATGTGTGTATGTGTATATATGTATATATATAGATATATACACATGTATGTATGTGTATATGTATATATATGTGTATACGTGTGTGTATATATGTGTGTGTGTATATATGTATATATATACCAGTAGATATATATATAGATATCTATCTATCTATCTATCTATCTATCTATATAGATATAGATATATATCTATATATAGATATAGATATAGATATAGATATATATAGATATATCTCCCACATAGAGGAGGGAGAAGGCTTGTTTTCTGCTGCTCCAGAGACCAGGACAAGGAGCAATGGATTCAAGCTGCAGGAAAGGAGATTCCACCTGAAGCTCAGGAAGAACTTCCTGACAGTCAGGGCTGTCCGGCAGTGGAATCTGTTGCCTCGGAGTGTAGTGGAGTCTCCTTCCTTGGAGGTTTTTAAGCAGAGGCTTGATGGCCATCTGTCGGGATTGATTTGAGGGTGTTCCTGCATGGCAGGGGGTTGGACTGGATGGCCTGTGTGGTCTCTTCCAACTCTGAATTTCTATGATTCTATGATATATACACATGTATGTATATGTATATGTGTATATATATGTGTGTATACATGTGTGTATACATGTATGTATATATGTATGTGTGTGTTATATATATATATATATATATATGTATGTATATGTATAAATACACACATGTACATACATACACACACAGAGACACGTCCGAGTTCCTCACCCTTCCCTTCCCCAATTAGTGGTGGAAATTATCAGCATCCTCATCTTTTCTAATATATCCTTCATGTGGAGGGGAGGGTCAGATTCTCCTGGATATTTTGTTAGCTCAGGCAACAGCACCACACAACTCTGGGAGAGGCTATGCTGTGTTGCTAAGTATCATAAGCTTCATCTTTTGGCCCTTTTAGTAGGAACCCTAAATGCCCTGAAGTGATCACCCAGAGTGCATGTGTATTTTGCCATGCCCTGGACAGAGTCTGATTCAAAGGCACCAGGTGATGGACTTGCTTGGGTTCATGCTTGAACTGTCATTGTCCTCAACCGGATGTTGTTTTAATAATCATAAAGCATTTGCTACCCTGTGTTTCTGCTTGTTAACAAAATTGCATCTGCTGTATTCTAGATTTAGCAACTGGTCTTAGTGAGCAGCAAATTTTTGACCTCATTCTCCTTTCCCTTTCTGGTATTAAATTTCTCCAAGTAACTTAATCTGTCAAATTTGTTCTCCTGTTGGAAATAAATAAATGAGCTGGGTTTTTTTACTACCCTCTCTAGCTGAATCTGTTTGTTTCAGACGTATTCTTCTGAGCCACAGCCAACAGGTCTCAAATGTTTTTGATTTATAGATCAAGTTTCAGTATGTTCACTATGTGCCACTAACAACTCACTCCTAATGTTCTGATTTGAAAGAAAGAGTTTGTTTTTGTTGTTGCGTGCCTTCAAGTTGGTTCTAACTTTTGGTGATCCTAAGACAAACATATCATGGATTTTCTTGGCAAGATTTGTTCAGACAGTGTTTGCCTTTCTCTGTGGCTGAGAAAGTGTGCCTTGCCTAATGTCACCCAGTCAGTTTCCATGGCCAAGCAGGGCTTTGAATCCTGGTCCCCAGAGTCACAGTCCAAAACTAGAACCACACTGGCTCTCAGAACATTTGTTACTTTCGGGTAAATGTGTATAGGACTGCAGTTATGCTATCCAATATGAGGCATCCTTCCTTGGAGATGAATCCTATTAAGTTCAATAACGTTTCTTCTGGATAGGTGAGCATGGGAGTTCAACCTTATGTTGTGATCCTAGCCAGACGTACTTAGGAGTAAAGCCTATGGCATTCACTTGGACCTTTTGCAAGCAGGCATGCATACATGTGTGCTGTTTGAAATATTAGGACTACAAACAAGACTTTGAAATACTTGTTGTTGTTGTTGTTAACCGCTGTCAGGTCAACTTTGACTTATGGTGACCCTATGAATGAGAAATCTCCAAGTCACCCTATCTTCAATCACCCTGCTCAAGTCTTGCAGACTTTGATAGATATTTAAGCTAAATGTATTTGAGATATGCCTGTTTTAAAAACTGTACATCCTATTTACATGGCCTTTTGAGGGGTAGTTTCAGTTGAATTTAAAATAATATTGATCTACATTTATGTTAGTTTTGTTAAAATATATTGTCCTACCTTTCTTTCAAAAATATATCAAAAATAGCTAACAAGTATAAAATAAATATATACTATCACCTTTCCTTTTATAAACAAGTGAAAATCCAAGTCAGAAACAAGCAAGTTGAGCATATTCTGAGGAACTGTAATTATCATGCAAAAACTCAAATATAATTACCCAAAAAGTAATTGACACCCATGGAAGAAAGCACTGGAAATCATGAGATCATTTTCTGGCACCTCAGTACTGAAGACAATTTAATTTGGAAATAGTTTGACTTCTGAAGAGATGTACTGTGCTGAGGAGTATTGCTTACAGTCTTATCCCTATATGCATAAATGCCCCTTTAAATTTGACATTTTAACCATATTTAGTATTGGGATGATACACCATATTCCAGGCTATGAAGTAAAGCTACTAGTTTTGCTACTAGTTGCAATGAAATGTTGACTCTGACTTCGTTATGCAACTTGTCTTAATAAACAACACATAAAATAATTTTAATATTGTCTATATACCAGCATAATTTCTTGTTCCTGGACTATATGGATATCACCAGTAGATTTCCTTTGCCATTTGGATAACATTCTAGTATTCACAATGTTTTTATCTTCCTTTCTTCCAACAGTGCTAATGTGCCGAGGGAAGGCAGTAAAGGACTTTAAAGCTCCAGATTGCCGGTTTTTAGATTTTAAAGAAGGTGAATCGATATACGTGTATTATAAATTAACCGGAAGAACAAATGAGCTGTGGGCTGGAAGTGTGAGTTTTTAAATACTTTATTTGGTTTTATAGACACTGGAAAAACTAATCTCTCTCTCCTAATAACATTTTAATTAATATTTCTTCTTCTCTGTGACTACTTTCACCAACAATATTAATGGGTTTTAGAATTTCCTTTCTCAGTTTAGTAAGATTGCATTATTAAATATTCTTCACTGTGAATGACTGCTTCATGAAAGAGGAGCAAATGCATGCCTGAATGTACAAAGGCCTTGTTCATATACTGGTTTATTCAAAATAAAGTCTCTACAGGGGGCCCTCGATATCCATTAGGGCTTGGTTCCAGGACTTTCCGTGGATACCAAAATTCATGGATGCTCAAGTTCCATTATGTAAAATGGTGTAGTAAAATGGTGTCCCTTATATAAAATGGCAAAATCAAAGTTTGCTTTTGGGATTTTTTGGGGGGAGAGGAATCTGTGGATATGGAGGGCCACCTGTATTCATTTCTTTTTCTAAATTTAATAAATATCTGGTCTCTGCCACCTTTATGCAAATAGTGATCCTAAATTATTTTCCTGTGGGTAATTTCCCCTTCCAGAAGGACATCTGTAATTCAGCCTCTTTTGAAGAAATATCAGCTTATCAGCTTTTAATAAAAGCTGTTAACCCAGATGTTCTAACAGTATATATTTTTGTATCACTACTGTTACTAGATTCCTTTTGTGAGCCTCCTTGGGTCTCACTCTAGTAGAAAGGTAGCGTATGAATGAATTAAGCAAACAGCACTCTTACCGTGTATCTTGAGGTAGAAGGCTTTCATGGTTCATTCCACTTTTGTAGGAAATTGCAACTGATGATTATGGTTTCTATTTCCATCTGAAGACCACACCTAACTAGATTAATTGCCCAGATGAACTTATCTTTCTAGGAGCTAATATTTCTATATATTTTTTAAAAAGTGCTGAGCCTGTTTTGCACACAAAATTAACCATATTTCCAGATTCAGAAATGTTGACATTTCTTTTGAAAGCCATTTGAGGGCTTGACTATGTTACCCATAACTCTGTTCCTTTTACCTTACAAGTTCTGTTTTCCTTTTATATTGAAAGAAAATCACCCTTTGAGGCTATGAACAATACAGTTGAAGAGACTGCTTAAATTTTCCATTTCTTGCTATTGTTGTTGTTTGCTTTCAAGTTGTTTTTAACTTATGATGATCCTAAGGTAAACCTGTCACAGGCTGTTCTTGGCAAGATTTGTTCAGAGGGGGGTTGCCTTTGCCTTTCTCTGAGGCTGAGAAAGTGTAACTTGCCGAAAGTCACTCAGTGGGTTTCCAGGGCTGAGTAAGAATTTGAACTTTGGTCTCCGCGGCCATAGTCCAGTGCCGGAACCATTACATCATGCTGTCTCTCTTTAGCCCCACTCAAAAATCCCTCTGGCTCCTGGTAGTGAAAAAGATACAGAATTCCTGCATGTTTTTTTTCTCATAAAGGAAGAAAAGCAACTCTAGGAAGGGAAATTTTGAATGAAAAAAAATATAATTATATGCAACTTGCAGTATGGCCCATAGAAATGTGGGATGATACTTAATGAAATGAGAATGGACTTCCACTTAGGCACTGGGACTTTTTTTCCCTGCCCCCTGTCTCCAGTTGTCCAGCACACATTTGGGTTGCGAATAGAACTGCAGTAAGGAGGGGATCAGCAGAGCTAATGCTGATGGCAAAAGATACCAGTCTGATAATACCCATGAAATAGTATGCAGGCAATGTGCATGTAATGAAAATAAAATAAAATTGTGGCACCCTAGCTCAGATCCACGTACAGGCAACTGAAATACAGTTGAAATTAATGGGATTAGTTAGTTGCAATTAACATAAATATTTGTGAAAACAATGGATCTTAAGCAGAACACCCTTTCTCCAGATTGGAAATGCTTCTTTCAGTTCACCAATAACAACTCATATCAAATGTTACTTTTTTGCTGTAACAAGATATCAAAAGGGATATCAAAAACCTGCAATTTCTCATTGGTAGGTTACATGGCAACAAATACTTATTGATGGGTATTCTGCTTGTCAGGTCTTCCAGCTGAGCAGATATTTTTTCCCCATGCAAATAAATATTTGCTGGTGTGAGCCATTCAGACACTATAGGCTGCCAAGAAGTGCTGCTTTCCCTAGAATACATGAGTGACGTTATGACACAACATCATCTCAAACAGCGTCTCAGCAGCAACAGAGTCCAATTAAAGTTGCGCAGTTGAAAGGGGATAACACTGCCTAGAGTGAAAGTGGCAGAATGGAATCATTGTATCCTGCTAGTAATTCCCTTCTGACATCTACTGTGCCACAAATAACCTGGATAATTAGGTGGCATCTGTTTCCAGGGCTGCAAGTTCTTTATAAAAATAAAACATGAAGAATAATTAAAGCTAGTTATGAAATGTGGGGCTAGATAATTAGACACTCAACTTCTTAAACAAGAGGTTAAACAGCTAGTGCTCACATTGGGCAAATTATTTTGTGCACAAACAATAACAAGTTTGAGATAGCTGATAGAAAGTTTGAGCTGAGGATACTGTAATCTTAATTACTTTGTAATCTAACTCTAGCAGGGAGACCAGATCGTCAAAATATTTTGAGAATGTACAAAATATTGTCCTTCTCTATGATAAAAATGGTGCAAACCATGCAAATAAGCTTGAGTTTTGATATTGTTTCTCTGGGCTCCCATGTCACATATGAATTTTAAAAAAAAATTCTATGTAACAGTGCTCCAGCCTCTTTTCTCCAGACAGCACTGTACTCTCTGTGCTAATTTTAGAAAGTCTGCTAGTATGTTATGTGGAGACTGGTGCTTGTCCATCAGCCATTAACTACCAGTGTATGACAACTTTCCAGGAAACATCATCATCATCATCAGATGATGATGATGATGATGAAGAAAAAGAAAAAGAAGAAGAAAATAAAGTACCAGTCCTCCTTTGGAAAAAAAACTGCAGGTCTACCACATCAGATAGCTTAAGAAACATTGTACTGCTTTCTTGGATCACAGAGTTTCATGCTTTGGATCTCACTTGTACAGTAGTTCAGTTACTAGACTTGTCTGATGTAAACACTTAGAAGAAAGGAGAAAAACATATTGTCAGTTAAGATCATGGACTTACCTTGGTTGAGAGAAGACAGCCTTCCATGCAGAAACATTTTAGATTGTCTTGATCCTCCAGGTTCAGTCCTTTGCTTCTTGACAGACACATGTGATATTCTGTACTGTATCATACTCATGTACAAGCTCTATTAATCAGGCTGTTAGTACTCTTAATCCAGGCTTTATTTACTCCTTGGGACTGTACATGAAGGTGTGAATCTGCAAATCTCTGTAATCTATTGACATGTATGGGGATTTGTAGATCTAGACTGTTTTTTTATATTACTTTCACTGTTCAAAATACTGTGTAATTCTAGTCACATTAAGCATTTCCACCATGGTTAAGAGATCACAAGTTGTTGTCTTTGTAAGACCAAACCCAATATTCTTCCCATTACACCATGTTGGTTCCTATTGCATAAAATAAACAATGCAGTTTCCAGTAGATTAGGTATACCAATCTCTTCCAGCAAATACAAAGAGCTTTGGGGCATCTTAAATGCCAACAGATTTATTAAAAACAATCCAGTGTGTGTATCTTATTTGAACCTGAATTCTTAAAAAACCTAGCTCAGATCAAAATAGCAAAACAGCTTCAGTTTTCCTATACGTTCTTGACTATACTACTATAGATACAAAATTAAAATGATATTAGTATTTTGCTGAGCCCTAATAAAATATAGTCTGTTGAACTGAAGAGCTCTATACCAAATAAATCTCAAGGATCTATTGCTAGATGCAGCATTAACATGGGGAAACTTCTTGATTCACGTAGATTTGATTTTATTGAATTTTGTAGCTACTTTGGCCTGGGGTGAGTGGAGGGAAGTGTGTCTTGAAAACGGATCCTTAGCTTTTTCTAGCTTTGACCTAGCAATAGTGAAATTGTTTCCAGGCAGGTCCCTGTGAAGTGTGTGGACAAATGTAGAGAAATATCTGGTAGCTTACTTTTGTCAGCATGAGTAGCATGTGCCTTGTTACCCCAAATTTGAAAAAAGTAATAAGTAAAACATAAATTACTTTGGTCGCTGGTGGGTTTCAGTGCTTCATAGCAGTTTAGAACCAAGGTTTGATTTACAGTGTGTTTGAACACATATATAGCTTTTGTAATAGAAAGAGCCAGCTCACTAAAATCAAGGGTTCTATAGCCTTCAAATTATAGGGAACAGACAGCAGTACATATTTTTACATTTCATTTTAGATTATCGGTAGATATGTTGAACAGTAAAAATAGGCTGGGTCTGAAACTCTTCTGCTTGCATATGCAAAGATAAACACTATTGTTAAATAGCTCTTCTGTTAAGTTGCAAATAAGGTCTTAAGTGTGTATACAGAGCCTTGGATTTAAAAAAAAAACCATCCATAGAAAATGCTTGGCTAACACAGACTTAGACTTATCTACAAAAGAGCTAATTTAAAGATTTGTAGATTTGTACCTGGCAGAGACTTTCTGAGAGTGTCATTGTAAATTATAATGCTGGTCACTAAGAATAATCCCTAAGGAAACTACTGCAGCTTTTCTCACTTGGAACATTTTGACGGGGAGCATAAGAAGCATTATTACTAAATCAAGCCAAGAATCTTATCAAACAGAATATTGCTAACACAGACTGGCCATGGCTTTCCAGAGTTTTAGACATGAGCTGTAAACCTAGGTAAGAAAAATCATACTGACTCCCTCCAGCCATTCATTTTAAAACCTACTAAATAAAGCATTTCAAGTCATTCCAGCTAGAGTACATCCACACCAACCAATTATAGCAGTTTGATGCCACTTCTGGCCACCATAGCATTAAACCCTGGGACTTTTCTTTGTTGAAGTACAGTGGGGCCTCAGTATCCTCTAGGATTTGGTTCCAGGGCCCCCCATGGATTACAAAATTTATGGATGCTCAAGTCCCATTATGTAAATGGTGTAGTAAAATGGTATCCCTTATATAAAATGACAAAATCAAAGTTTGCTTTTTGGATTTTATTTTTTGGGGAATATTTTCAAGCCATGGTTGGTTGAATCAATGGATACAATATCTGCAGATATGGAGGGCTGACTGTAGTTTGAATTTTCTAGTCTCCTTCCTTCAACTGCAGCATTTGAGTTCTCTGGAAGAGAATTCTCAGTACTCCATAAAATTAATAATCCAGAATTTCATAATGTGGAGGTTTGGCATAAAAAAAAAAAAAAAAGTGGCATCAACACATGACAAGTGCGTAGTGTGGGTAAACTCTGAAAGCATTCTAGGTTATAAATTATTCTAAATCAAAAAGCAGTTCATAGTTACCTATCAGCTGAGACCAGGAACCTCTTCTTCTCCATCATCAAAGAGAAGAGAACAGAGTAGGAAGGAAGAACCAAACAAAAAGGATGGTAGGACTGAGTTTTACAGGGAAATAAAGAGAAATGAGTAAATTTTGAAAGTCCTGATGGCCTTTTATACTGATCAAAGGTGGAGGAAAACTCTTCTATCCTTTGCTTACTAAGTTTTTAAGGGGAAAACAAAAGGTATAGCCTTTGCTTCATAATCAGATTGCATCTCTCCCAGGTTTGCTGTGGCCCTGGTCATCTGCTGCAGTGGTTCTCAAACTGTGGCCCTCCAGATGTTTGGGAACATCTCCCAGCATGCCTCATCATTGGCTATGTTGGCGCAAACCTTTGGAAATTGAAGTCCAAAAATATGGAAGACTGAATATTGAGAAGCACAGACTCATTAGATGCCATCTTCATCTTATCAGTCAGTGTGCCATTCAGTGTCCCTTTAAGACAAAGGTGTTGGTGTGTGTCCAGATTATTTCTGACTTATAATGACCCTATCACAGGATTTTCTGGGAACTGAGAATGTGTGATGCACACAAGATCACCCCTGTAGGTTTCCATGATCAAGCAGGGAATCAAACCTTGGTCTCCAGGGTGGTAGACCAGTGTTCAAACCACTACACAATGCTGGCTCTCTAAGACAAAAGTTACACAGACCCAAACTTTTCCACCACTGTCACCCATGTTGATCTTAGAGTTTGCTGAACACAGTAGTCTTTGGTTTGGCCAGGGCCAGTTTACAAGCCTTCCACAGCCCTATTTAGAGATACAAGGACCCTTTGCTTATAAATCATGTACTCTGTCACTGTGCTAAAACCCTTTAGGAAACTATAATGTATTCTTTAGAGCAATGGTTTCCAACTTGTAGGTCCCCAGACACTGGATTACAAATCTTTCACCATCCTGGGCATGCTAACTGGGGCTTCTTAGAGTTGAACTCTAATGACATATAGGAACCTAAAGGTAGGAACTGCTGTCTTCCAGGATTTTAGGGTAATGGGCAAACAAAGAAAGGTTTATCAGACTAATTGAGCATTATTACCAATTCATTTTCCGCCTTACAATATCACAATGACAGATAAATTTGGCTGCTTTTAATTTGCCAATTGCTAAGGCAAATGACATCAGTAGTGCAAACATAACTTTGAATTAACTAGTTTGCACTAATGTTTAACAATAAATATTAAACAAAAAGAATGACACTGCCATGAATTCTGTTCATTCATACTTGGAAAATATCTATTAGACAGGTTTTTATTGCCTTCTTCAGACTGTTATGCCAGGCAAACAATTCCAGCAGAAAATCTCTGATTCAGTTTCCCCTACCTAAGAAATGTACTGTTCTTTTTCCATCCACCACAGGAAGGATCTGATGCTCACTCTTCTAAAAAATTAAATCCAGCACCTAGGAATTTTAAATATATTTTAAGACCTACAAAGAGACCTCTAATGTTTGAGAAACTGCTTGTAATTTTTAATAACTAATAGAGGAATTTGATTCATCTACTTATTTATAAACCTCAAGGAAGTTTTCTTCCACATAGTAAGTCATCTTGTTTGTTCTTCTACAGTGAAAGTCTCAAGATATCTAGGAAAGGGGCAACACCCATGGAGCATATTTTGAATGTAGTATCTCTAAAGAGTGTGTTTACTTTTAACATGTTTTGGCAGTTTCTAATTGCCTAGGTTATCTTATCTCTGTCACAATTCCCCACTATTAATACTGGCTTCCTGATAACAGTAGTAAGAACTTGAAGGTAAGGGTATAGTATGAATCGTTTTCTGGAAATTATTAACCCAGATTACACTTAGATAGTTGTAAGTAGGACTCAAGCATCATGGGGGGGGAGGGACTAGTGGCCCCCTCTCATATCAACACCATAATCACTGCACCAGTCCCACAATCCTGAGCCATGAAAAAGGTTTGTTTTAATTCTGAAATTACTGTAACATAATCTACCTTTCTGAAAAGCATTGTTTTTGCTACTTTTGGGACAAAGCCTATGGGAATTCTCAAAGCAGTCCCTTCCCTGAGGCATTAGTGACTGCTTTGAATCACAAGAGGGTTTCTGTACCTGTCAGTGTGAGCATGGTGCAGTGATGTGACAGCTGGAATAGGATACTGGGAGAGTAGGGTTCAAATCCTGGCTCAGCCATGGAAACCCACTGAGGGTGACCTTGGGCAAGTCACATTCCCTCTGCCCCAGCAAGGCAAAGACTAACCCCCTTTGAACAAATTCTGCCCAGAAAATCCTGTGATTGGGTCATTGTAGTATCATCATAAATCAGAAATGACTTGAAGGCACACAGCAACAACAACAAAAACAACAAAGTAGTACAACTAAGCTTAATTGCTGCAGCGCAAAGTTGATTATCCAATGTAGGAATCTGTGTATATTATAAATTTAGAAGCCCTATTTTTTTTTTAATCAGGGCTCTGACTGCCTTGATCTGGCCTTCCTGTTATAGACTTTAAATCAGCTAAAGAATAGGAAGCAAAGTAGGGATAAAAGTTCATTTTTCACAATGCAGACCTGTAAGCAGCAGAGTCCCTCAGAGGGTCTTTTGGGACTAGTGCTTATTTGTTTAGCTCCAAGTGAACAATCTGGATATCATTGAACTGGAAAAAGGGGCACCATAATGGCAAATGAGATGCAATGTAAGCAAGAGTGAAGTGGTGCATAGTGGGGCAAAAAATGCCAACCTCACATATATATTGATGGAATCTGAACTGGAAGTGACTGACCAAGGAAGTGATCTTAGGTTCAGTGTGTTATATAGTTTAGTGAAAAGGTTGCAAACATTTTGTAAATGTTGTTTTAAAAAAAGAGGCAAATTTCTTAGTGGCAGTAATTAGAAAAGTTATTAAATCGGTCAGGATCATACTCCCTTTTTATAAACCTGTGATGCAGCCACATTTGGAATACTGTGTAATTATGGCCTCTGAAACTTTAAAAGGTATAGTGTACTGCTGGAAAAAGTATAAGGGCAATCAAAATCATCAAGGGACTTGAATAACTCCTATATAAGGAAATTGTATATTGTATGTAGTGGGGGTTAGCTTAGTAAAAAAGGCAAGTAAGTGGTAACATGATAGAGACGTATAAAATTAAGTCTGGTATGGAGAAAGAGAAGCTTTTCTCAGTCTCTCATAATAGTAAAACCCCAGGTCATCCCCTGGACCTGAATGGTGGGAGAAGATTCAGGGCCAATAAAAGGAAGTACTTCCTCACATAGTAGGTAATCAAACAGTGGAACAGGTGTTGCAAGATGTAAAAATGGCTGCTATTCTCTTCAAAAGAAGATTGGATAAATTCAGAGAGGAAGGGGCCATCAATGGCTACAAGTCAGAATGGCTCTATGTTACTTTCATTATCAGAGGCACTATACCTCTGTCTCACAGATGCATTAAGTAAAAATGGTTGTTTCTTTTGGATTTCATTTTATATCATAAAGAACATGTGCTGAGCATAGGAAATGCAGCACAAACCTCACCTTCTGACTAGCTAGAGTACAATCCAGCAAAGAGCTGTGCACATACCTATGTCCTACCAAATGTTTAAACTGTGTGTCAGAAGCCACACTAAGTTCCATTAGCTAAAAATAAGTTCCATTGAAGGAAACTCCAAAATAAATATGCGTATGTGATGGTGCGACTCCTACTGATTTCAGCAAGACTTAAAAGGAGTTCACCTGATAATCTCAGTTATTATTTTGCAGTGTTCTATAATGAAGTGGTTACATTGTACTTCTTTATATGGACTGTTTCATTGTCTTTCTGATTTCTCCACAGATTTGCTCAGGTCACAATGAGTGAAGTGCAACCTGCAGGCCACATGCAGCCTCCAGGGCCACATTTTTTGTCCCCAAATGTCCTGTAGGGGGCACAGGGACATTCTTTGCCTCAGTTTTGCTCCTCAGTGCCAATTTAGGCCTAGGAAAAGTCTTTTTCTGAAACAGGACATGTCTTCAGCTCATTTCTTATTCTTAAAAATGGCCTTTGCTGGGCCACACAGATAGGCAAAAATATGACAAAAATGCTCCCACAACTCCTAGAGAATATTTGAGGGGGAAAAATTATTCTTTCCTAGGGAGGGCAACCCTCCAAAGTTTTATGAGGAGCTAATGCAGCCCCCTAGCCTTCCATAGTTGCCCACCCCTGGTTTAGATGCTCAGTGAAGCTGAAGCAGAACAGTTGATCGTTCTGGATGCTTTAAGCTGTTAATGGTCCTCAAGAGAAATAAAATTAAGGCTTATGTATGTTATGCTTTATATACTTTACATGAATTTCTTTAGGGTATGTAGCCTTTTAATGTGTGTTAGGTAATATTTAGACACATTTCCAATAGCTTCATTTTAACAGTAGCTGTCAGTTCATTCAGATGCATGACCTGTTTAATTCTATGGTTCTGATTCACATAATTCTTTTTAAAAATGTCCAGAGGGAAGAATTAGGGTGAAATTGGCAGTTAAATTGCATGTGTCATATAAGTAGATGTTGTCCAGTTTATTTTTTTATTTTTTAAAGAAAGAGTACATTGAAGCCCTTTGGCAGAAATAAATCTTATTGGGCACACCTCTGGACTGGATCTTGCTGGCTCCAGCCTCTTGGAAGAGACAATGCCACTTCTGCGTAGTCTCTATTGCAAAATTGGCTCTAAAATGGAGCAGAAATAATGGTTTTATTTTAAAAAATAAAATATCTTTTCTTGTGTTGATCTTTCCCTCCTGTTTTTCTTCCCTGACAGGTTGGAAATGAATTTGGATATTTTCCAAAGGACTTACTTGAAATAAATCATATTTATACCCATGATGAGCTAGAACTGCCAACAGATGTAAGTTATTTGTGTATTTGTCTATATACCATTCTTTCAGGGGGCTTGAGAATATTATGGAAGAGTCCATGTCTTCTAAAGGAATCAAAATAAAAAGCAACAACCAGACATATATAAATGAACTGAAGAAAGCCTTGCCATGAAAGAGAGAGAAATACATTCCTTAAAATACCTGTCTAATGCTTCAGACCAATTGATTGAGAACACTTATTTTCTCTGACTATTTGGAGCAAGGCTTTAGGAGAGCTGGCTTGTAGCTGATCAAGCCCGTGCACTTTGTGATCTGAAAGGCTGAATGCAGTCTGTCAGCCACGTATGAAAACTTGTTGGTGGCTCCTTAAGCTTTGTGTATTCTGCTCAAGCAGAACTTGTAATACAGGGGACCCACAGTACAAGACTGTATGAGTCATATTACACAGGGAGATGCTAAATAGTGTCTTTATCTGCTTACAATGCAGTATTATGTACATTTAGTCAGAAGTAAGTCCCACCATGCTCCGTGGGGCTGACTTCCCTGTTAGTGGAGGGTCAGTAGCTCAGTGGAAGAGCACAAGCTTTCCATTCAGAATGTCATAGGTCCAATCCTCAGCATTTCTTGGTTTGTTCTGGAGTTGTAGCAGGTCATGTAAAAAACGAAACCTGTGCCCAATGGAGCAGGCACAGAAGCAAAACAAAGAAGCAGCCTTTGCCCACTGTAGAGCCCCTGACAATTTAGAACATAGCAGGCTAAAGGAACCAATAGTTGGACCTGTTCTTAGGCAGCTTCTTAAAGGTACAACGGTACATCTTGCTAAATGCCAGTACATTGTGCTGTCTGCTGGCACAGCCTCCACACACAGGAATGGAGGTCATGTGAAGCCTCATGTCCCATTATTGTCAATGGATACACCAGGTGCACACATGTGGCATCCACTGACAATAATGGCGCAGAGCATTTGCATTTTTTGTTTTACACAAGGGTTCCTGGAACTGAACCCTTGCGGGCTCCAGCTTAGCCTTTTTATGGTTTATGCAGCTTGATCCTTTACAGATGTAGCTTTGAGTTCTAGGTCTGAGGAAAAGGTGGGATACAAAAGATGATGGTGGTGGTGGTGCAGGCATACCTCAATTAACAAAGCCTCTTAACAGTGAAGCTCCTTTCTATAAAGTCTATCTTTTCTTCTTCATCCTCTGTCTAGCTTTAAGTTTTTTAGTAGTAGTATTAGGAAAATAATGAAAGAGGCCTGGAAAAACAGTCTTTTAGTGTTAGGTTGCAGCAGTGTGTCTGCAGGAAACAATGCAGTTAAGTTTCAGCTGGGAAAGAGCAGGATTTTAGCTGATGCGATAGTGCATGTGTGCCTGCCTACAACAGGAAAGATAAACAGTAGCTGCTCCCAGAACACCGTAATGAGCATAGATGAATAGCAAACCAAAGAGAAATGGGAAGAGTGGATAAGCCTGTCTCACCAGCTACCCCATCATGCTTTAAAAAAAAATCTATATGTTTGACCACCAAAATGGAAATGATATGAAAACTGGAGCTAGTTAAAGAAAGTCATTCCTGGATGCATTTCACAAGAAGCCGTCAAGTGGCCTGTAGAAGGTTCAAAATATTTTTGTTTATACACATGAGTCTGACCTGGTTGTTCATTTCACACATCCATTGTTGTTAGTTTTGAATTAAAAGTTTGCTGAAACATGAAGTGCTCTTCTTTTTTGTGGTGTAGCATCCTATACCTATTCTTTCCATATTATTTCTGCCTTTTGTATAATTTTTTGTTGTTGTTGTTGTTGTTGTTGTTGTTAAAGAAGTAACATTCAGAAACACATCTAATTCATTAATTGAGGTATACCTGTATGTATATCTGACTTTGTTAAATGTACTTTGCTCCCACATAAGCAGATATAGATTTCTACTGTAAATCTTGTTGAAAATCCAGGGTGGTCCTTGCTGTCACTTTTAATCTGAAAAGCCACTTGCAGACTTTAGTAGGAGAATAAAACTAAATTTCACCTAAAGTAAAAGAGAAATTAAGATGTGGAAAAGTTGCTTTCCTTTAGTTACTGAAATTGCTTTTATCTCCTTTCAGGAAACAGATTTTGTTTGCTTTGATGGAGGCAAAGATGATTTTGATAATTATAATGTGGATGAGCTTTTGAAAGTATCAGAGGATATAGTAGCTAGGTGATGATGATGGATGATGATGATGATGATGATGATGATGATGATGAAACTGAGCTGGAAACTGAAAAGGAAGAAGAGACTGAAGGGGCTAATACTATGGACTCTATAGAGTCTGCTGGTCTGGAGAGTGATGGTTTTGAAATAGGCCCAGAAGAAAAAGAAGACCATGCCAAAATGGATGAAAAAGACAATGTTCTACTTGATAATAAAGAGAATGTAGAGGAAACTCTTGATTCCAAGAGTGAAGACCTCATTGTAAATAGTGACACAGATAATTCTCAGGGAGACCAAAGTGCACACCAGCCTTTTGAAGAAATGCTGCAAGAAACACTGAAAGTGCCAAAACATGAAAGTGCCAAAAACTCTAATATATCTCAGGGAAAAGTTAACCAATCAGAGTATGGAGGCAAAGATGATGGAGCTTACACACTTCTGCATCAGGATGTATCAGCAGACTTGAAAACAACATTTGGCTCAACTGCAGATGCCATTGTTTCTGATGATGAGACAACCAGCCTTGTTACATCACTTGATGGTGATTTGGGGGAAGATTTGGACACTGATTCTTATGAAACAGAGAAGCTAGAAGAACCAAAGCAGCAGACAGAAGAAATTCCTTTACTGCCTTTTACAGAAGGAGAAATCAAATCTTCAGAAGATGCAGAGTCTAAAAAGATGTCATCCGACTCAGCAACAACTGAGTTTGATTATGGTAACACTGGGGAAGCTGCTGCAAAATTAATTCATGAAAAAAAGGACAACTCTGGTTTATTAACACATTTAGGGGACAGATTTTTTGCAATTGTCAGTGGAGGTGAAAGAATAGTAGATGAAACTGATGGCAACAAGGTTGATTTCAAGGAAGAAAATGAGGAGGAGGAAGAGGAGGAGGAGGAAGACAAAGAAGAAGAAGAGGAGGAGGAGGAAGACGAAGAAAAGGAGGAAGACGAGGAGGAGGAAGCCCTAATCAGCAAGAAAGAAAATACAGAAGATATGTTAGCTAATCCTGAATCTTCATCAGAAGGTAATCCCTTTACATCAGAACATGATCTAACTACAAAGCAAATACATAGTGGAGATACTGGAAACCCTAAGGAAGAAAGGTATAAAATTCAGGACTATGAGGAAGAGCTTGCACAAACTGAGGAGAAACCTATTACAGAGGAGCAAGTGCATGGGACTTCTATGCATAATTTTGGTGCATTTTCAAACTATGGGGATGACCAACAACCTAAAGCATCCACGAAAACAAGTAGAAATACATTAAAGCCACCCCTAGGTGACATCAGAGATGGCCCAGAAGGCTTTTCCTTTCATAAGGTAAGAAAAGATAAGGAAATGGGAGAAGAGAGAAATGTAGATGATAGCTTAGAAAATGATACAAAACACAAAACCTTGTGGGAGAAAACGGTCAAAAAAGACGAGGAGGATAAGCAGCCAGCGAGCATTGTACCAGATTTACTGGAGGAACTGACAAATGGCTCTCAGAGTAATCTAGATAATAATGATGTCTTGGAAGGCAAAACAAAGTATGATACAAAGCAAGATGGAGAAGATTTTGAACAAAAAAAGATATTTGGCAATAAGAAGCAATCAAATGATTCTACTATGGAAAACATGTCCACTCAGAAAGATCCTGAAGTGCCTACCAAACAGTCTCAGCAAGAAACTATAATGCAGGATTTAGAAGAAAACAGAGAAGAAGAAGAGGAAGATGACCGTGCAAATAACAAGAAGGCAATAGAGGAAAAGCACATTTTTGAAGAATCCAAGCATAAAAACTTTACTCAGCAAAATATTGTTAATGATGGACGTGAACACTTGGACAAAGTGACTGGAACAGATATGGGAAGAGAGAAATCACCCATGGAAGAACTGTCTCTGGAACTAGAAGCAGAAGAAAATGATTTCACAGAAGAACCAGAGGAAGAGTTACTACAAGATGAAAATGCCGTTAGTGCAAAGTTGTCAAAAGAGAAAAATAGGGATGAACAAAGTTTCACATTAGATGTTGAAAGTGCAGACTCTCTGCCTCAAATGCCAAATGATGCTATTTCAAGAGCTGCTAATCCTGTTGATGAAATGGGAGAAGAAGCAAGTACAACATTTGACCATGCCAAGAAAGAAGTTGGCATGGGAGACTTTAATCAGGAGTACGAAGGAATGCAAGGAAGTGAAGATTCTCAGCTGAAGGAGAGAAAAGGGGAAAGACGAGAGGAAGAGGAGACAACAGTATTGCCTGAAGTGGAGAATTCTCTGGGTGGGAAGAATAATCGAATAAAGAATAAACATGATGAAATAATGCCAACCAGTTTAAATATATCTGAATTTGAAGGCAAAGATGATTTTAATCAAACTAGGGAGCATCTCCCCAAAGATTTTTCACAGAACAGTGTTAAAGAGCTACAGACTTCAATAGAAGACATAGAAGATGAACACCAGCATTCCTATGATCCTAAAGGTACCTCAGAAAACACAAATGAAGACATAGAGTCAGAATACAGTGAATCCGTTAGGCAGCTCATTATAATGAAAGAATTCCTTGATGAAAAACGTATTGCACGTTTACAAAAATATGTTGGGCAACATGTTTTCTTGATTGAATCTTTATTTCATGACATGCAGCTGGAGCTGCTGCTTGCTCAGAAGCATAGTGACAGCTACGAGAACACTGAAAAAGCTTTGGACCAGATTCTTGAATCTTCAGAGTCAAACATATTGGATGTTTTGAACAAAGCTTTAGATTCTAGGGAGGCAGAAAATAAAGAAGAGGTGATCAAGGAAATTGACTTGTTCGATGAGGAAGCTGCTGTAATGGACGATATTCAAGAGCTGATGTATTCATTAAGGCAAAAATACTCTCCATTTAGTGAGAGTACTCCACTTGCATCCCTTCTAGAACCTGAGATGGGCCCCAGTGAATCCATTACAGGTAAGATTTTCAGGGTGCAATTCTGTACATGCTTATTTAGAAGTGAACACCACTGAAGGATGTAACTGCTGAATAGACATAGGATTGTGCTGTATACTAAATTGGTAATAGGACTAAAAAAAAAAAAAAGCCAGATCCCTTAGTCAAGCCCATATTAACTTGGGAAGAATTTCAAGTGTTCCCTAGTTCTTGACTGAGGAAGCATTTTAAGATATTTGGTGGGCTCCAAATCAAAGTGAAATAATTAACTGTTTGGGTCCAGGGGTTAGCTGTGAAAAAACAACAGCAAAGAAACCTCTAAGATGAAAAAGTTGAATTTGGCACAAGTTTTTATAGACTCCAACCTATTTTGTCAGATACATGGACTCTGTCCATGGAAGCTTTGAGGCAAACATCTTGATGTCAGTTATTTTGACTTCAGGAAGGATGATTGTCCCTTAAGTCCCATCTTTGGAAAAAGGCAAGATATAAGATTTTTAAATAAAACACTGCTCACAGTTTTTACCCCAATTCTGAAAACGTTAGGAAGGTTATAACATCATATCTAAGGAAGCATTGACACCTCTGTAGAAAAAGCTTGGCTTCCTGGCATGCTTTTAACTACTATGCTGTCCAGCTCACTTCTACTTCAGTTGTACTCTCAGGCCTGGTTGTCAGCTTAGCCATCTGATTAGATGGGAAGATGGTAAACCTGTGCCTGATTTGTTTCAGAATGCATAATGGAATATTCCACTGAAAATACCCTTCACATAAGAAACTAGGATAACAAAAGCAGGCTAGGCTAGAAGATATTCTGCCCAACCTGTAGTTTCTTATGTGAAGGGAATTACTTACATCCCATCCTATGAGCCACTGCCTAAAGTGGTACAATCTACACACAAGCTTATCACTTCAGTAAGAACTTCTGAAACTGTATTCACATGCTTTCTATAAAGGGTCACTGGGAACACAAAGAGGGAAATGTACTAGCCCTGTTACAATCAATCATCACTTTCCTGTCTTACAAAGTGAGACATCTAGAATGAAGAGCCATGCCAGATTGTTCTGAATTCTAATTTCACAGAGTTCTAGATTTTAAAAGTTACAGATAGTCCAAAAAAGTAACGTGTCCAGGCTCAAAAGTTTGTTATCTTAAAAATAGAAATTAACTTTTTTTTCAACTTTGGGATATCTGGAACTACTTGCAAATTTGCTGAAGTTAAGTAGGGCAGTGACTTGATACAAGATCATGTCACCTTGTGTTCCATGACTGAAGAAAGAGAGAATTATATATATGTGTGTGTGTGTGTTTTAAGAAGTTAACAAGTACTCACAAGTCATTGCAATGCATATTTTACATCCTAGCAGGCCAATGTGTGGTTGTACTCTCTAAGTATCTTATTCAGAATCACTGAAATTAATGAAAATAATTTTAGATGAGGAAAGATGAATCTGAAGATGCATAATTTAATTCAAGAAGTAGACAATCCTACGAATTATAACTAAAATAAATACTTATGTTCACCACAGTTAATGGAAAACAAATTGACCATGACAGACAACATGTAGAAAGCCCAGATGTGAGCACAGATCAAAAATCTCCACCTGATGAAGAGCAGACATCAAAAAAAGAAATTATTCAGCTGGATCAACCAAAAGGAGATGGGATCATTTTGGAAGGAACTGAAACTTTGCATGAAGCAATTATTATGGATGCCTTTGACAATGACAAAAAAGAGCCAAATATGGATACCCCCTTTCAACTGGTGGATTCAGGAACTGAGAAAGACTTTGTGGCAGGTAAGTTTCTTGATAGCTTTGTTCTTGCTTAAGTGATTTCTTTGAGGAAAAAGAAAATCAAAGGACAGTATCCAATCATGTCCTTTTGTGGTGAGAGCTAATACCAGTGGTTTGATGGGGATGGCCATCATCTTTGTGCAGCCTCCTCATACCCTTAGAATGTATCCTGTGGTTTTGAGAAACCCACTGGAACAGATTTTTGGTCCTGCTTTAAGGTGAGTAGGAAAGAATATCCCAATGCTATGTTTAGCAAGATGTTGAGTTTAACCCAGGGTAGTTTACAATAGAAGTCTTTTTTTAAAAAAAGAAATTTGTCCAAAACCTTTGGCAGATTATATTGAAAATGCATTGTTGTTGGACTTTTTGTTTAAAAAAATTCCAGTGCCTGAAAGCTTTCTAAAGGTGTATGCACTTTATAAATGACTGCTTATATTATAAATGAAAATATTGACAACATTGAATCCAACATCCTAGTTCAGCAATTTGCTGTGGCTGAAGAACCTCTGATGCACATCTGGAACTTTGTCATCCTCAGGGGCTGCCAAACTCATTTATTTGTTTAGCCAATTTTACAAGGTACTTACTAATGTATGCACACAGGAGCTCTGCATACACATAGAAAGCACCAGACTTGGACACCAATTATACAAATTCAGTCCCATTGCTAATGTTAATCAATCTAAAGTGGCTTTTTAATTTTTTTCCCTGAAATAGTTATTTTCTGTCATAGCTGCATGCTTATGGAGTGCCGTCTCAAGATACATGCCATCCCAAAGGACATGGCACTGTCCTGTTTTCAGCATCAGCCAAAGATTTGTTTTCCAAAGCATTTGGATTTTACTTGTGGCCTAATTTTGTAGTGTGTCTATTGAGAGTGAGGAAACCACATTGTTTTTAGATTGTATTTTTATGGTGTGTATTTTTATGGTTTGTTATGATTCATATCAATTTTATTTTCTATTGATTATTGATTTCTGTGTATATGTAAGTTGCTTCAGGACTGCATTATATGGTGGGAAGTGGTTTATAAATATAAGATTAACTGCAATACAGGAGGCAAATAAGGGATTCCCAGTTTAATGATCATTAACCAACAATATAGCTCTGCTATACATGAGGTTCTACAGGAAATGCACAGGGGTCAGTTTTTGCACCGTGTCCCCCATGGACTATACCAGCATATCAGGGTGTCCCTGAAGTGACATCTCATCACTTCTGGTTGCTATTGTTTTATCAGTTTTCACCATAAAAAAATTGGGAAAGCACCGAGGGATGGAAATGACAAGCTACCATGTTTACAAGTGGTTGCATTGTGTTTTGGGATGCTTGAGAATGCAAAGATATCCAAAAATCAGCTGATAGTTTTTAAAAATTGAGTGTTTGGGAAGATTGCCAAGGAGTTCAGGCAGGTACAATAGTGGGGTTTCCCCACTCCTTTTTATTTCCTTTAAATTTAGAATATAAGAACATTTTTTCTGAGAATCATAGAATCATAGAAATGTAGAGTTGGAAGAGACCACACGGACCATCCAGTCCAACGCCCTGCCATGAAGGAACTCCCTCAAAGCACTCCCGACAGATGGCCATCCAGCCTCTGCTTAAAAACCTCCAAAGAAGGAGATTCCATTACACTCTGAGGCAGCATATTTCACTGCCAGACAGCCCTGACAGTTCTTCCTGAGGTTCAGGTGGAATCTCCTTTTCTGCAGCTTGAATCCATTGCTCCTTATTCTGGTCTCTGTGATACAGAATGTGATACAGAGACCATATTGTACTTGTGAAGCAATCAGCAGCCCATTTCAACAGGCTTAATCCAAAAACTGGCAAATAATTTTATGACTGCTGATTTAAACTCTCTTACTGGGGGAATAGGTGTCAGTGAACATGGACTTCTGAGTCAATATGCTTAGAAGCATGTTGCTTGCCTGAACACATACGCACTTAAGCAGAGCTAACAGTGGGGTTCTAGCTATATGTACTCTTATGTGTTTGTATGGAAATGCAGCCTGTGTCCCACTGAGCTGACTAGCATTTATTTCTGAGTAAATATGCATATGATCAAACTGTAAAGTGGAG